>OX377621.1:140847660-141090662 GCA_947397865.1 Polietes domitor | reverse complement strand
CCATCCGCTTAGTCCAATTTTGGCATTTCCACGTTTTTGAGTAACAGAGACCCAATTGGTGCGAACGGCGACAAATCGAAAATTGGTGGTCATCATTAACACTGGCCGATACAGCTGCGATATTTTCTTCAGTTCGCACTCTACGTAAGCGTGTTGGTGGTTTAATGTCCAACAATGTAAATTTGGTGCGAAATTTAGTCACAATAGCCCGAATAGCCGCTTCAGTGGGTCGATTAAACTGACCATAAAATGGAAGCGCGCAATGAACTTTCTTAACAGAGCACGCATTTTGATAATAAAATTCAATAATTTGCAAGCGTTGTTCGTTTGTAAGACGATTCATGATGAAATGTCAAAGCATACTGAGCATCTTTCTCTTTGACACCATGTCTGAAATCCCACGTGATCTGTCAAATACTAATGCATGAAAATCCTAACCTCAAAAAAATCACTCTTTACTACCTACTCTTCGATATAGTTTTGGACACAAAACAACAACAACGGCAACAACCAACATTTACCAAAAATTGATTCATTTGAATATTTTATTTTACATTTTTGCTGCCATTATTGTTTTGGGCTATTCAATTGGAATTTGTTGTCTTTGGCCAAGGCATGGATGGGGCAAAGGGATCCTGATTGGAATGGTCGCAGTGGTATGGGGTGGTGGAGGTGTACGTGGATAGAGCCGGTTGCCAGCCATGTGTCTACTCCATCTGCATTTCTCGTTCATGTGGCAGAGCAAAATCAAAATGACAAAATGCCACACAAGCAGCTTAACATTTCAAATGAATAGTAATCCATATTGAATTTTCTATTTGGAAAATCAACTATAATAAACTCGGATATCAACTACGTCTGTATGTGTGTGTGGGTGGGATGCATTTAGGGCGGTTGTTGTAAACGGAAGCTGTAGCAAGTTCCTTTTGCTTGTCCTGGCCTGGCCTAGGCTGACTGCCACAGTAGTCAGTAGTGACAGTGACACTGGCAGATACGAATCGTGTGGGTTCAGGGTAATCGTTGGTTATGGAATGATTTGAATCAAATCATCAGCAATTGTTTAATTTACCAGAAATTTCAGGAAAATGCAACAAAACAATACAGAAATAACAACGACCCCAACAAAAACTTGGGGAAATGATAATTTGTCCAAATGTTGCACAAAATAAATCATTGGATTTAAACGTTTGCACAGCCAGTAATTGTGTGAGTGTATCAGTATTTTTGGGCGAAATTGAATTCTGAATCAAAGCCTCTGTCTTTGCACATTGCGGATGCACTGCCCCTATACATTGGAATGCATTTTAATGACCGACTATGCCAGTGCTGAAGGATAGGGATAATTTCATTGAAAGCAGGTCAGTTGTAGTAACAAAGCAAAGTCAATACAATTTAATAATGATGTCAACTCACAATATTTGATTAGACTGAAATTCAGATCAGTTTTAAAATAATAAGTTAGTCATTACGTATAATGTATGTACGTATATTCCTGACATTGATAAAATTCTAAGATGATCTATCCATGAGGGCCCAACTTTTCCCAGTAAAGGCTGAGACAAATTTATTTTTAACAAGTAAAGTCGAGTGGGTCGACTATATGATACCCTCCACTTCCTACCCCAAAAAATTTAATTCGGGGAAAAAAGTGATATCGGTATCTAGAGCGAAAAAGTCAAATCGAGAGCGCAATTTGTATGGGAGATATATATATAAATCTGAACCTATCTGAGTCACTTTCACCTGTGCTGTGACAAATTTGAAGAAAATATCTGGTTTCTAGATAGGAAAAATTCAAGTCTGTAGCGAAGTTTGTATTGGAGTTAGATATATATATAAATCTGAACCGATCTGACTCACTTTCACTATATATTGTATCCAGCAGATATATAAGGTGTTGAGCACAATTTAAAGAAAATCGGTTAAAATATTTGTATGTATTGCGAAATTTGTATTGGAGCTGTATCTAAATCAAACCGATTTGCTGATCCGAAAAACTTAATTTTTCCAATTTTTGTTACGATCTGACAATAATTACGACCTGTAGTTTGATTACAAGAATAGATGGACAGACAGACAGACGGTCCGTCTGTTGAAAGCACGCTAGCATCTAAACGAAAGGAACTAGGACGTTCAAATTTGACACAAATGTGTCTTATATAGTTGCAGATCGGTTGGGATGGAAAGTGGTCAAAATCTATTCAGATGGGAAAAAATATTTCGAGTATTTAAGCATATTTTTCAATATTCGCACCACCGTCCACCATAAAACGATTTTTATTCGCAAGGGGTGAAATGGGGCAAAAAGGGATAAAAAAGGTGCATATCAAACGACAACAGCTAGAAACACGAAATTCTGTGTACCTCTAATTGAATAGATACCTAATATGAAATTATTTTTTTCCAAATTCGTACTTTTAAGGTATAAAATGGGAATAGAGGAACTCTGACTGCAAAGACACGCAAAATAAAAAGATTTTTCCAAATTCGTACTTTTACGTCAAAACAGGGACCCACGGTCCATTTCATCAGTAGGTGTTCTTATATGAAATAATCCATGATCTGGCAAATTTGGTCCATATCCGCTGTAATATACAGGTTTTAAGGCGATAATAATGAAAATTGGTGGGACAATTGTATTTGTGTGGTCCAATTTTCCGGTAGGTATTCCGAGAATAAATATCGAATGATCTGGAAAATTTAAACAAGATTCAATGACAAATGCAGACTTTACAGCGGTAATAGGTTAAATCGGACAGACGTTTGTAGGGGTCCTACATAACACTTGGGGGTTGTACCATAGCATAGGTCTACCAGTTCTCATTTTCCGTAGGTATTCCTAGTTAACATGATCTGCAAAATTTTATCAATATCCGATCTAAAATTGAGGCTGTAATAGTGCAACCTGGGGCCCCATTTGTATTTGACTTTCATAGTAGGTATTACTAGTTGTTCCAACATGATCTGCAAATAATAATTAAAAAACTTCAGATGTAAAATTTGGGTATGAGAGGGGTATTAGTACAAAATAGGGGCCCATTTGTAAGGGCTCTACATTAAAAAGTGGACCCATATGATCTGCAAAATATTATCAAAATACAATGTAAAATGTGGGTTCTAGAGAGGAAATAATGTAAACTGTTTGGCCATCCGTATGGTGGCTATACTAAAGCATAGACCTATGTAACTGGCTTTCAAAGTTGGCGTTTCTCGTCTAAATGTAACATGGAATGGAAAATTTGATATAGATCCGACGTAAAATGTGTATTTTAGAGCAGAAGTATTGTAAACCGGAGGTACATTTCTTTGCTCATGCTGTCCACTTTTACGTTAGCTGTTTCTAGTTCAAATATAACATGATCCTGAATATTATATCAATATTCAATGTTAAATTTGTATTCTAGAGCAGTAAAGGGTAAACTGGAGGGATATTTATATGGAGGCTATATCCAAATCTGAACCGATTTCATTGGGCTGAAAAAATTACTTCTGCCAAATTTCATGGCAATCGGACAACAATTATGACCTGTAGAGTGCGAGCAAGCTTAGATAGAGAGCAGATGGATACCAGATGGACAGACGGACGGACAGACAGATATTAATAAATCGATTCAGCTGGTGATACTAAGTCGATCGATGGGTCCAGCGTGAATATTTCTTGGTGTTACAAACATTTAGCGGAAAAATAACTTATAAATATTACCCTATTCCACGAAGTGGTGTAGGATATAAATATTTTTTGGAATCTTTTGAATGCAAAATAAAGGCAATTTGAGTACATTCATGTTTTCAATTTTTGTGAAAATGGCAATGCCTACAACTAAGCAAATAAAATTTTAAGATTTTTTCCCAAAACATGTATAAAATATTTTCAAAGAAGAATCTTTCCTGAGATTTTAAGAAAAAATCGGATTCCTGTGAAAAAGTTGCTGTAATGTTTGTTATAGAACGAGCCATTTAAAATTTTAATAGAATCTTAAAAAAAAACTTTTTTAAATTTCTGGTTTTATTGGAATCGACCTTTGTTACGACTGGCTCGGTAGTATCTCATCCGATCAACACAATTTTCAGTACATTTTCGATTGTTCCGACTCGAATCTCTTCAATGGCAACTTTGATTTCATATTTCAACGCTTCAATTGTCTCCGGATGGTTTGAGTAACATTTATCCTTAAAGGCTCCCCACTAAGGGTGAAATAATCCAAAGGTGACTAATTGACATCACAATTTCGGCTGGTTTTTCGTAAAATATCGATCAATCGGATGCGTTAGCTGTGTGACATGTGGATCCGTCTTGTTAAAAACAAATTTCGTCCATGTCTTTCCCTTGAATTTTTGGAAACACCTTTGACGGTAACGGCACACAGAGGGTTGAAATCGCAAAAAATTGAGATAAATTCATAAATCAAAATTTATTTTTTGAAAATTTTTTATTATACTATCCAAGAATATAAAATTCTACATCAGTACCGAAAATATCAATGACATGTGTTGTTTACTTTTCCAGTTTCACTGCCTTAAAATCAAGGAGAGATTTGAAATTTAAGCGATCAGTTTTGAAAAGTTTAAATTGATATATTTTAAAGGTTAATATCTTTTTGGCCATTGATAAAAAGTAACGCTTTGATTATGAAATCTTCAAGTTCAGCTATTTAGAGTATTTGTACAAAAAAATATTTTATCGAAAGAAATGTAGAAATATTTTTAAAAAAATGTTGAAAATATGTCTAAATTTAAGATATTTTCAAAATATATGTGGTGGTTTTGTAATTAAATTACAATATGTAAGCTTCCATAATCCATATTTACATGTGGCGCGGTTCTACGCCAATTTTTATTAAATAAATTTTAAAATGGTCACAATTTATTTAATAAAAAAGTCAAATCGGGAGTGACATTTGTATGGGGGATAAGTCTAAATCTGAACTGATTTGCTTCAAATTTAATAGCGTCCGTCATTGATGCGAAAAAATTAGCTGTACCAAGTTCTGTTGGGACTGGATTATAATTGCGACTTGTACTACGATAACAAGAATATTTACACGGACGGATTAGTAATTTATTTTCCACGAAAAACATTTTTTCCACTAAACTATACTCAAATTGTATTATCTTTTACTGATTATGGTATATATATTGAAAAAATATAAACATTACCTGACCAGAAGGCTTCCCCGAATTAATCTCCACTTTTGGCGATTTCAACCCTCCTTCTCATTTTCGAAGAAAAATGGCCCAATGATGCCGCCAGCCCAAAATCTACACCAAGGAGTGACTCGTTGTGAGTGCATTGTCTTCTCAATAGTCACGTGTGGGTTCTCTGAACCCCATATGTGACAATTTTGCTTATTGACGTAGCCACCGAAATGAAAATGAGCTTTATCATGAAAACACTATGAAGTTTGCGTTAAAGACTCACTACTTTGAACGATGGGTTTTAATATTTCCCAATTTTGTTCGAGCGTATAGCGTCCCATTTTGCAAATGTCAAAAATGAACCTGAAAATAAAAACAAGTAAAGAAAGGCTAAAGTCGGGCGGGGCCGACTATATGATACACTCCACTTTCTATCCGAATACAATTCAATTCGGTAAAAAGTGAAAACGGGTAGGATTTTTGTATGTTTCCTAATCACAGGCTAATATGTTCTGACCCAATTTGTTCAATCGAGAAGAATATTTGTATCGGGGCTATATCCAAACATGGAATGAAGTGACCCACATTCACAATAGAATCTTCCAGTTCAAGTATAACGTGTTATGCTCAATTTGAAGAAATTCGGTGAAAATCCGTGGTTTCTGGTGCGGACAAAGTCAAGCCGGGATCGAAATTTGTATTGGGCTATATATATATAAATCTGAACTGATCTGACCCATTTTCACCATGGGTGTTTCTAATTGAAATATAATATATTTTGCAAGATTTGAAGAAGATCTGTTACAAAATGTGGTTTCTAGAGCGAAAAAGGTCAAATCGGGAGTGAAATTTGTGTGGGAGCTATATATAAATCTGAACCGATCTGACCCATATTCACCGTGGGTATTTCTAGTGGAAATATAAGATATTGTACCAAATTTGAAGAAGATCTGTTAAAATATGTGGTTTCTAGAGCGGAAAAAGTCAAATTGGGAGCGAAATTTGTATGGGAGCCAGGGCCGTGCGCAGGGGGGTTTTGGGGGTTCAAACCCCCTTCAGAGAGGTTTCGAACATATACTTTTTAAAACCTTCTAGACTTTCTGAAGTAATAAAATATAGAATTTTTAAGGTCTTTTTAAAATAACTCGTCTGAAATGGTAATTTTGCAGTATAATCATGAAAAAGCCGAAAATTACATAAAAAATCGTGGACACTTTCTTGAATTTCGGACAGAGGCTATGAAAAATACAAACAAACTAAACGAATTTAAAGATTGTGTAGTGCTATTTTCGCTAATGGACACCAAATTGTTCGGAAATTTTTCATTTTTATTAACCGATACCACTTCTTGGCATTCGACTAGAGCTATATCTTATGAACTTTTAATTGTGTACTGCAATAAAAGTTTGGAAATTTAATAACAAAATCGTTTAGTAATTTTAAAAAAGTGTAGATAAGAATCACTATTATATCATAATGAAATCTAAAATATTCTTAATAAAAGCAAATAATTTGCTTGATGCTTGTAGAGCGCTAAGATGTAACTTTTGCGATTGGACATTTTTATGGAGTTGTATCTAAATCTGAACCGATGTGTCCTATTTTCATCACAGATACAACAACAACGGTTTCTGTTACTTCTAATGTTTTGGGAGTTTGCAATTGTAATACAAATCCATTTTGACAAACGAAGAAAACTGTTTGATATACTTAAACTTATTTCTCTTTGTTCATTTGCAACAACTGAAGACATGTTTACCGCAAACAAACAAATTTTTCCCACAAAATAAATTCAAAAACGATGTTCACGTGTCTAAAATTTCGTTTCTACGAAATCGATTTTTCTCTGCGTGTAGGTCTCCATTTTAGAATCTACTTTAAAGTTGTAAAAAATAATAAAAAAGTTGTAACTAAAAATAATAAAAATAAAATAGTTCAACAATGGAGCAGCATAACTACAACGATTTTGTTTAAAACATTTTTCTATCAAATTCCATCATTTCGCGTTAATAGCATTTTGGTTCCCAAGTTATCAGGCTAAAATAGGATAAATAGTGTAAAATAAATAGTAAATAGTGGCTGTAAAGTCAAGAATTGTGAAAAGTATCTTTAGAAAAACCCGCATAACTTTTTATCATATGAGAATACCAAAATATTTCTATAAATAAATAATAATATAATAAAAATAATATTGAAAATACCAAAATGTGATTGCTGACTTCATGGGGAATATTTGTGTATGAAAAGTTTCAGAATTATGAATAAATATTTATTATAAATATAAGCCCTCGATATGTATGTATGTAATTTCAAGCAACTATTACATCTGTTTTTTTTTGGCATAACAGCAGTTTTCTGCAATCTTCACATCACCATTCACACTGCTAAAGAGTTTGCAGTCTGCTAAAATTGGCTGTTGTTAATTAAAATATAAAAATAGATAAGCGTTCATAAGCGAGTTTAGATCGAATTTCCTTTTATATTAGCTTGGGACAATATGTGTATCAAATATAATGCTAAAAAGAAAAAATCAGAAATTTTTTGTATGGAAAAATCCATTTAGGAAATTTTAACTTAAAAATGTGTTTTTTCCTAAAATGAAGTTAAAATGTTTACTGAATTTTATGACGAGTTCTTCACACATTTAAGTATTAATGAACTTATAAAAAAACATTTGAAATTGTTTAAAAAATTCTTGAATATTAATTTAAGAAGCAATTCTCGTTCGTTTGCAGAGACTTATTTGTTAAATGCTTCAAGTATTAATCTAAACAACCACTGCAAAGGCGCCTATCTTGCCTTCGCAACAATCATGGAGTAATAGCTCAACTCCTTATGGCAGAGGCATCATGAAACTTTTGAGAAATATTTCATGTTGTCATTTTTTGTATCAGTTTTGCATACTCTGAAGCAAAACTATTTGTTTGATTTTTTTAGTTAAATTGAACTTATTTTAATTTCACCTTTTTCCTTGTATAAAATAAAATTTTCCTCAGTTTCAGTTAAAATTTACTCGTTTTGAGGAAAAAATTCAGAAAAATTGTCCTCAGTTTGAGTAAATATTTACTTGATTTGAGTAAACATTTACTTAGTTTAAGGAAATTTTCAGCAAAATTTTACTAAGATTTAGTAAAAATTTACTTACTTTTGGAAAATTTTGCTTAAATTTAGTAAACAAAATTACATGGTTTTAGGAAAAATTTACTTAGATTTAGGAAAATTTCAGCAAAATTCTACTTAATTTTAACTCATTATAGGGTTAAATTTTTTATGAGTGTAGGTGAAAACCCCCCCAGGCGAAAATCCTGCGCACGGGCCTGATGGGAGCTATATATAAATCTGAACCGATCTAACACATTTTTCAAGTTGCCAATTTTGAAGAAAATCTAAATCTAAAATATGTGTTATCTACAGTGAAAGGAGTCAAATCGGTAGTGAAATTCGTGTGGGGGTTATATCTAAATCTGAACCGATTTTCTTCAAATTAAATAGCGTTCGTCCTTATCCCGAAAAACTTCGTTGTGCAAAGTTTCAATTGGTACTACCTACAATTGCGACCTAAATCGTGATTACAAAGAACAGACAGACGGACGGACAGACAGACAGACGGACATTGTTACAAACAAATGCACAAAGCCATAATACTCTCGTGGAGTGTATAATGAATGTTTTTCTACCTTTCAAAGTCAAAGTAATCGGTAGTTCAAATTTAAAATGTTGAATGGCCCACCCTGTATCGACTAAGATAGAACCTCTTTTCTTTAAAAAAAATCCAAAAATGATGTCGCTCATTGTAATCACTTGTTATTTGTAATCATATTATATATTTTTTTATCAAAATCGGCGCCCTTGTACATTTAACATTTATTCAATTATTCGTCCAAAAATTATGTGGTTTCGCATGTGCTCAAGGGAAAATGCGATAACCACAACTATTGTTTTACGTTATGGATATTAAGATCGTAAAATCCTTATCACCATAGCTCACATAACCTACATTTGATTTCACATTCATTTTATAAGAAACACATTCTTTCCATGAATGAATTGTAAATTAAAATATTTATGTATGATGGGAAGGGGATATCAAAGTTCGCTCTGCCTTATTTACAAAAGGCAATCGTAAGAATGCCCTGAACTTGATAGCAAAACTGTGTTTGTTTCAAGGCATTCTAACGTCACGATAATGTGCATTTACTATATTCGAAGAAATTCATTCAAGAAAATACGCCTTTAAAATTGTAATAAACAATTGTAAGTATACATATGTGCAATGTACATACTATTCGTATTATAAATTGTTTAATTGCATTTAGAAAACCACAAGCAAGACGTCTTCACAAAGATTTCTCATTTCACATTCGTATGTACGCGATATGCATGCGTCATGCATATGTCAACTTGAAATACCCCGTAAAAAAGTTTCTGCAGTTTCTTCATAATTTCCTTGCAATTTACACATTTCGCAAATTTTCTTCATCAAATTATTCATCTCTAAGTTCTGCGAAAACGGGGGGAAAACACAGGAAATCCCAACGCCCAATAGCCCCCTTTACCCAGAGAAGCATGAAAAACAACAAAACTTTCCAAGAAGTGCTCTCGGAAAATATATGGGAACGTAAGTAGTACGTGTCAGTAAAACTTGTCTTACTAATATGCAAAATATTGTCATAATTAAGGATTTACATTTACGAGGATGCTGCATTAGAGGGGGTAACGAAAAAGTGATTTTGTGGTTATGTGATCTCAAAAATGGTTTCAAAGAAAGGGAAGAGGTAGAGTCTTTTGAATAGCTATTCATCTTCACATAGAATTCAAAGAAGACGGATTTAGTAACATCCAGCCCTATAGTTCTTACTAAAAAGAAGTTTTTTCGATTAACAGCAAGTAAGGTCTACCATAGCCTCTGATATTATATTTTAGACTATTAGACCATACAGATTTTTTCCTCTGGCTTCTTGGACACATCGGTGTAGAAGGCTGTTCTCTGGATGATACAGAATCTGAAAGCAATTACCAGCTTCCGACGAACTATGGATTTTTGGCATCTAGAAGTTCTCTGAATCACTAGAGGAGCATGTACTATTGCAATGTATAGAGAATCGAGTTGTGCTGATACTGGTCCTCTTGGATCTACCATAGCCTCTGGTATTATATTTTCTAGTAAACCAGACAGATTTTTTTCCGCTGGCTTCTTATTCCCAGCCTCCGATCAACTCGAACTACGGCTAACTATTATTGACATCTAGGATTTCTCTGAATCACTGGAGGAGCTAAGGAATATACTATTGAATTGCAGAGAGAATCGAACTTTACGGATACTGATAGCACTGTTCATGGGTCACTGAGACGTTACTTCTACGAAGGCCAACAAGTATAGGAAGAATTTTCTAACTATGTAAGAGAAGTATGCTAGCAATATTCATTTCCTGAGACGATTTGTGTGTTTGACCCACTTTAGTATAAATAATGGAATATGTAACCATGTATTAATGTGTGAAGTTAGTACGTAGTGCATAACTAACACCATCATCACAACAATCCAACGACAAAAGCTCAGACAGTAGCGGAAACGGAAAAAGGAGTAAATGAATTTGAAAAGCTACACCCCTAATTAAAAGATGAACATCAGAATAGACTCCAAAGTGTCTTGTATATTTTCGTAATGAAAATGGGCCACAACGAAAAAACATCCCCAAATTATGAAGTCCTCTAGAATGGTTGCAAACTTTCTCTAAAAACGAACCTTGAATGTGAAGGTTGGGGATAGTTCTTCTTGTACTAGGGATGTACTTAGAGGAGTTCACCAGCGTTCTCTTTTTAACCCTGCCTGGAAAAACATGTTCATTAGTATTATCACTTTATCAGGACTAGCAGCAGCTATCACGAACTTTTGCCATTAGGAACTCTCGATTTTTTTCCACAGGTGGAAAATGCAACTGAACGTTTTTAAGTGTGAGGAAACTATTTTCAAGCTAAAGATGAACTAACTCTACCCTAGTTAAAGGGCAGCAAAATGGTTTGTACTCCCGATAGAATATAAAGAGTGATTTTTTTGAGGTTAGGATTTTCATGCATTAGTATTTGACAGATCACGTGGGATTTCAGACATGGTGTCAAAGAGAAAGATGCTCAGTATGCTTTGACATTTCATCATGAATAGACTTACTAACGAGCAACGCTTGCAAATCATTGAATTTTATTATCAAAATGCGTGCTCTGTTAAGAAAGTTCATCGCACGCTTCCATTTTATGGTCAGTTTAATCGACCCACTGAAGCGGCTATTCGGGCTATTGTGACTAAATTTCGCACCAAATTTACATTGTTGGACATTAAACCACCAAGACGCTTACGTAGAGTACGAACTGAAGAAAATATCGCAGCTGTATCGGCCAATGTTAATGATGACCATCAATTATCGATTCGTCGCCGTTCGCAGCAATTGGGCCTCTGTTACTCAAAAACGTGGAAATGCCAAAATTGGACTAAGCGGATGGACCACTTGAGGCGTAGCCGCGGTCAACATTTAAATGAAATTATCTTCAAAAAGTAAATGTCATGGACCAATCTAACGTTTCAAATAAAGAACCGATGAGATTTTGCAAATTTTATGCGTTTTTTTAAAAAAAAAAGTTATCAAGCTCTTAAAAAATCACCCTTTAATACCTGGAAGTTATCTGCCATGATAGATTTGATTTATAAAGGAACATTAACCATGATATTTTTGAATTCCATGTACTGACAAAGTAAAAAAGTCTTCTAGAGCTACCTGAACGTCTTACAATGTGCCGGTGGTCTAGATGTTAGAGTTAACTATTATAATAATGATAATGAATTTAATACCATCAGGCTACAGAGACTGCCGTCGAACAATTACACATCGTCAGTTTGTATTCTGGCCTTCAAAATTTCTTTTTGAGGAGAAATGTTTCGGTTCGTTAAAACATAATTTTAAAATTATCTACATAAAAGACATCTGTCATATAAAGTTGAAAATTTGAAATTGAATTTTTTCTAAAGCCTCACATATGTGACTGTATATGTGGCTATGAACATAAAAATAATAATATGAACATGAACATAAATATAATAGTTCAGCAATGGAGCAGCATATAACCAAAGGTTATAATTCGCTATAACGATTTTTATAATAGCATTTTTTGTCCCAAGTTATCAGGCTAAAATAGGACAAATAGTGGCTGTAAAGTAAAAAATTGTGAAAAGTATCTTTAGAAAACCCCGCGTATCTTTTTATTATATTGAGAATACCAAAATATTTCTTAAGCATGTGATTGCTGACGTCATGGAGAGTATTTGCGTCAGAAAAGTTTCAGAATCATTTGGATTTTTCAACAATTGCAGCGATTTTAGCAACTTACTTACACTTACGTATATGTTATAAGCGACATTGGATGTCCCAGATGTTGAAAATGCCATTTTCGAATTTCGAAAAAACAAAAATTGTGTTGAATTGTTCTAGGTTTGTGCCCAATTGTGCCGTAAAAAGTTTTTCGAAAAAATTAAAATTGACCGAGATAATGCGAAAAAACTTTTTTTCTAAAAAAATCGCTGGGAATGCCATTTCTTTTTTTTTTTTGCAAAAACAAAAGTTGTACTGGATTTACAAAAAGTTTGGTGCTTTTTGGAATATGATAGCAAAATTGTGTTAGCTCTCCTGAAAAGTTGTGTTTTTGTTCACAGCCACTTAAGCCCTCGATATATTTTTTTGTCATTCCAATGCGGAACATAGGGACATAATGTAAGTTTATAGGAATTTTAAATTCGAATATGAAACTGAATCTATTATCTCGTTCACGCAAATCGGATGATGAGTTAAACTGTGTTCCGATATACACTCAAAATTACCTTTTCTAGATTTTAACTGTCAAACTCCATATGAAAATAAGTAACAAAAGGCTAAAGTCGGGCGGGGTCGACTATATAATACCCTACACCACTCCCTGCGTATTTAATTATCGCTTTGATTACTAAACCTAGGTATTTCATGGGTGCAATTTTATGCAGTTCATATAAATTATACAGTATATATAAATTCACCTTTAGTCAAATTAAATGAGTATGGTAAATAATAATGTAATTGATCCAATTTTCCAGCAAATATTAAATAGTAAAGTAAATATAACATGGCATGGAAAAATTGATCAAAATCCAATGATACATACAGATTATACAGCCGTAATAGGATGAATCGGACGGACATTTGAAGGGGGCCTATAACAACACTTTAGGCCTGTACCAAAACATGCGCCTATACATTTCTCATTCACGGTAGGTATTCCTAGTTGAAACATATAATAATCTGCAAAATTTAATGAAAATCCGATGTAAGATGTAGTTTCTAGAGCTGTAATAGAGCAGAATGTTGTGCCAATTTAAAGAAAATCGGGTACAATATGTGGTTTCTAAAGCGGAAAAAGTGAAATCGGGAGCGACATTTATATGGGGACTATATTTAAATCTGAACCGATGTTGCCCACTTTCACCATAGATGTTTTTAGTTGGATTATAAGATGTTGTGCCAATTTTAAAGAAAATCGGGCACAATATGTGGTTTTTAAAGCGGAAAAAGTGAAATCGGGAGCGACATTTGTATGGGGACTATATCTAACTCTGAACCGATCTTACCCACTTTCAGCAAAGGTATTTCTAGTTCGATTATATCTAAATATTCGGCTATATCTAATCTGAACCGATTTCCTCCGAATTCAATACCGATCGTCCTTGGCCAAAAAAGTTACTTCTGCCAAATTTCATGATAATTGGACAGCAATTGCGACCTGTAGAGTGCGAACAAGGACGGACAAACAGACATCGGTAAATCGATTCAGCTTGTGATTCTAAGCAGATCTGTATACTTAAAGGTGGCTCGATTATTTATTGGTGGTAGGGTATAAAAATCTAAAATCCGGAAAAAATAGATTTGGTTTGTATATCCGAACTTAGCATTAATGCTCATAAGTGCCGTTAAATCACACGATCCTTTTATGAAAATAATTTTATAATTATTTACAAATGTCATTGCGATATGTATTACTTGGCTGTCTACTACCTATATCACTACCCGTGGCGACCACAAGAAGGCTTCGATGCGATTTAAAAAAAATACCCGAACTCATTAAGTCAATAATTCTCCTATTCGAATAGGAACTTTTCATATAACAAGTCCAATGTCGTCCAGACTCGCGTCACTACATGCCCGATATTATTAGCCATGACTCTTTTTGGAAAATGTAAGGCCCAAAGTAAGTCACCTAGCCGAAATCAACAGCAACTCTCACCTCAAAAGCGGCAAGTGTGCTTCGTCACGATTTTTACCCAAAATATACTTCATCACTGCAAAAAAATTAATTCTTCTCCAACTGCTCCAGACTGCAATTAGCGATCGTATGCCATTGTTCGTATCTTATCATGTACTTTTGCAAATGTTGATGTCTTAGAAAGGCCAGCTGTTTTCGGACAATAGGGAATCGAGCGATTCAGGTCTTTCGTTACTCGTACAGCCATCTCTTATAGATATTTAGGTATTCCCATATAAAAAATCGATCCTATTGTCGTAGTACCGATTAATAAATGCAATCTCTTACAGGATTGAATAACATTTATCTACAAGTTTACGCTTGGACAGTAGTTCTACGAAGAGTCCTGTTTTCTCCAATATAGTGGGATATGTCTTCTCCTGTTTAATACTCACTGATCTACAGGCTAATATTAATATCACTATCGGACAGCATTTTTGGAACAGAGTAGCGACCCTATAATTCTGAAAGGGAACGTTGAGAGATCATTTGTGACAGAATTGTTTCAGAAACTCAGATAGAGAATGTTCAAATAAATGCAATCGCAAACGCGAATTTTGTATTTTTGCAATAATTGAAGCTTTTTTCATGACTTACTACATGTACGTTACAAGCGACATTGGCTATTAATGCACATGAAAAAAATTAGCCGGGTCCGTGGGACAGTTCGCGAGAAAATTGCAATCCAAAAATGCCATTCATCCAAATCATTTTAGCCATATCTCCGGCGAAATTTAAAATTTTGCAAAAACATCCAATTTGTATTTTTAGCTTCCCGTGCTTTGCCGCAATAATATTATTTTTTTTGTCGATAAAGATCAATCTTACAAAAACCATGGACGAATTTAATTTTGTTTTATAAGAAATCGTGTAGTTTTGAAATTTAAGCGTGAAGAGGTGACCCCCACTAAAATTTTCCGACAATTTCTTTCGTAGAACGTTTAAATTAACTGTCTTAACTGTCCTTTTTGAAAGGACTTTTTTGATTTTCCCGAAAAAAGCATCAATTTGACCCATACCCACAATACAATTCTGACAATAAGAATTCTCCCAGACATTAGCTTAGTATAATACTGTCTTCGAAAAAAAAGAAAATTTTGACCCGCTCTAAAATGAAATTCATACCAGCTGGACTATAAGTTTATTCTACAAAAATGGCTATACAACGTTCCATTCAAAAAGTCTTAATTTGTTGGACAGTGTATTTAGAGATAAAGTTCATAAAAGTTTTCACCCAAAACGTCACCAGCGTTACTAAGAGATAGAGAGAACTTCTCTCAATCAGTGAGACGGGTGGTTTAATAAGTAAGGCGTCCGCTCAAAAAAATGTTTTTTTTTATGATATTTATGAATAAATAACGTTTAATTTTGTATAATTTTATTAATTTATTCAATTTTGTTTAACAATTCTATCAATTTAATTAATTTACTTCATATATTAATTTTTTATTAATAAGTAATAAGTAAGTTAATAAGTACTAAATAATATCAATATTGTTAATTTAATTAATACCAATTACATTTAATATTTATTTGCATAGTCTAAAGGGTGATTCATCGTGATGAGTGATTAATATTGCAATTATAATGTAATTTTCATTATCGGTTAAAAGAAATGTTGGCCACGACTACGTCTGTAGTGGTCCATTCCACTATGGTCCCAAATCCATTTTTTTGGCAGAAATTCAAAAAAATTAAAATAGGAAAGTGGCAAATGTGTATATATTTTCTTTATGGCAACACTCCAAGCAATCAAGAAAATATACTGGAGAAAATTAGGTGACAACACCATAAGCCTGAATGGTACTTAAACTTTGCGGTTCAAAAAAGTGGGATTAATTTTGATATAAAGCAGTTTTACAAATTAATTAAAATCAATACTTAAAATGAAAATAATAAAGTTATATTATGTAGTTATATTATGAAAATTGACGGCAAGAGTTAATAGTTGAAAAATTATATTTAACATTTCATGATTATTGTGGTCTTGTAAGTATTCATAGGTATTGTAATTTTGTGATTTGTAGAGAACATAATCTATAAATGTCGTGGACCAAAAGTTATATGTATGACTCAACTTGACTCAAAGTGTAAATGTGAAAGTGTTCGTCTGAGGTTGTAGTTTATGGTAGAATTAATATCTCGTCAGCATTTTTCGGCAAACTCCAAAAATTGTCATTTTATTTTAGCACAGTTTTTGATTAGCCATAGACATATATATGATTATATCTCTGAATTAGTTTTGTTTACGAGACCCATCAATATTTTATTTAAAAGGTATTGAAAGTACCTTTAAAATGGTATACAACATCATTCACCTTTTTGTACACATGTATACAATTTACTTTATTTCTTGAATTAATTATTTAAATTGCAGTTTAAAGTATACTATTTGTATGCTATATTTTGCTTTTGTAATAATGTTTAGAAAAACACATTTCGTCATAATAAACAACTCTTCATTCTTTTAAGCTTTCATAAAATTTAGTTTTTAGTCACCCTGTATCAATACAGGGTGATAATTATGTTGGTTATATATTGAGTTTATATGGGAGGTGGTAGTGGGCGTGGTCCGATCGGACCAATTTTTTTTTTATTTTTTGCTTATGATATGACTAGCAAATGTGCAAAATTACAAGACTGTATGTTTATTTTTCGACTTTATGCCATAAAAAATGGATTTGGGACCAGTGTGCATTCGGAAGGTCCAATTTTGGGTAAGTTCTTCGAGCATATGGACTGGTATCTACCATTCACTGAAAGTAATACTCAAATTTAAGTGGCTCGGCTTCAATTCTTGCACAAGTTCATCATTGAACGCTTTAAGGCCCAGATCCTTACGTAGAACGCGCCAAGTCGTCGAATACGACAAGCCAAGCTGTTTTCTACAGTCAATTCTATCTAATTTTTTTGCTTCAATTCTTCAAAACTCACAGAAGAGGATAGCTGGGTTAAATTGCCGTAGTAGCAACCAAAACGTTAAAAATTGGATACTTTAACCCAATTTAAAATTTACTTTTAAGACAACTTCAGCAAAAATCCATTGGTATATGGTCTCATCGTATGTCCTCTTTCTGCTGGGAGATCAATGCTTTGGGAGATCAATGCTTGTCCCTACCATTTTGAATTCTCTACGGTATCTCTGATGGTTGATGTACTCATACAGTTTCCATCTTCGAGTTCTTTGCTGTTCAAAATTGTGATTTAATGATCTATATATTTCGATAATTATCCTGTTGCTGATAAAATGACCACGACTCTGTTTAACTTATCAACACAACCAAGCTCACACTTGTAAGTATCTGAATGTTGTTATTGCTCGTATTTTTATCGTCGGTTAAAAACAAAGTTTTTTTAACGTGCCTTAATAGTCAAAGCTTTTTTAAGTTCATTTGTGTTGAATAGTAAAGGATCTTGGTGCAAACTAACACCATTACTATGCACCAACTGCAACACTACTCACACACACAGACACACACACACTACATAGCATATCAACCAGCATCAACGACACCACCAACAAAGACACCACAGCCAACAATAAAATGAATGCTCGAAGCAGCAGTAGCAACAGCAACAACAACAGCACGAAATAGCCAAAAACTCTTTCTAACACTAACTAACTGTGGCTTTACTACAACAGCAAGAGCGAACAAGCAGCCAACAACATCAAGAACATAACAAGTTTATGAGACACAAGTGCTTAAATCAGCCGTTCTGCTTCCAACTGGCAGCTGCAGCGGTTTGGTTGCCAGTGGTGGCACCCACCAGCAGCGGACCCAGTCATACCATATCAATCACACGCAAACTGATGAACAGCCAAAAAGAAAATGGAGCGAAAAAAAGTTTCATTCTTCAGCATTTCCGGCCACTGTGGTATATGGTGTTAACACAGCGTTGACTTGTTTGTAACATCAGCTGGGATATGGCAGGGGCCTCACCATAGGAATTAGTCAACCTATATTCGACTGACAATACAATCCACAGCTTACTCACCTATCTTAAAAAACTTGGGGAGCCATCTTAATATAATTTAGGTCTCAAATAGATCGAGGAGTGGGCTCCGTTACCTACTCAGAATAGAATCTGATCTAGAACATTTCCAACCTTATTGGCCGAATGGTCTCATGTTATCTTATAAATTCTGATCTTATCAAGAAGGGTACTATGATCTTATTTCTCATCATAGTATTCTTGCAGCTTACAGCTGAAGGCACACCTCCTTCAGTTGCCAGCATACGCGGCGCCCATCTTGCGGGCATCTTCGAACTGTTGTTTGAAAATTTAATCCATATCCACATTTTGGCTCCCTATCATATCTCATATATCTCATATCTCCCATATCTCAGCCTCAGTCAGCATAAAAATGATGTATTCTCAAGCCAATGTAGTAGAATATCATTCCGTCGGCCATGTCCATCTCTTTGGTATCTCTCTTTGCTGGGCGTTTTTTTTGTCTTGTAAACGCACAAGAAATGGCACTGCAGGCAATGAATACTAATTCGGTGCTGCATCACATTAACAACATCCGTTAAAGTAAAATAATCTACTCGTCGCGAAATTTGTGAAAAGTTTTCCCTCTTCTCATCACCCGCCCTCACGGCTCTCCACCCACTTCCTCCACGTCACATATTTAAACTTTCCGGTTTGGAAAAACAGTTTGCCAAAAAGAAAATTAGATGTAATCAAAAGAAATAAAAAGAAAAAACACACGAAAAGAACGAAATGAATGAAGTGGGTTTCGTGCGAAAAAGACAGTGTGTAAGAGGGAAACTCGTGTAGCAGAGAGACATGTTTGAGATAAATAAATTTCTGTGAACAGAATTTTGAATTGTCTGAAAATTATGCATTTCTGATGCAGAAGCGATAACCGCAAAAAATATGTTGTTTGTGGCGAAATTCATCGCTTAATTATATTAATTAAAATGCCGAAAGGATTTAAAAACTGTAGACGAATGCTCTTGGTGTGAGAATTTTTGAGAAATCAAGAAACCTGTTTTGCTAACAATCAAAACAACTAGGATGGATTCAATGTCCTCCATTATCTTATTGAAGTTACAAGCATATGAAACTATTTCAATTCTCGTTTCTAAGGAGAACAAGTCAAGTCGGCAGGGCCGATCTTTATATACCCTCCACCATGTATTGCATGCCACTGAGGCTGTCGATTTTCGTAGAAGTGCAGTAATATTACAGAAAACCAGTAAGGAAAGGCTAAATTCGGGCGGGGCCGACTATATGATACACTCCACTTTCTATCAGAATACAATTCAATTCGGAAAAAAGTGAAAACGGGAAGAATTTTTGTATGTTTCCTAATCATAGGCTAATATGTCCTGGTTCAATTTGTCAAATCGAAAAGAATATTTGTATCACGGCTATATCCAAACATGGAATGAAGTGACCCATTTCACAATAGGTTCTTCCAGTTCTCAATTTTAAGTAAATCGATGAAAATACGTGGTTTCTGGGGCGGAAAAATCAAGTCGGGAGCGAAATTTGTATAAAAGCTATATATAAATCTGAACCGATCTGACTCATTTTCATCCTGGGTGTTTCTCATGCAAATATAAGATATTTTGCCAAATTTGAAGAAAATCTGTTAAAATATGTGGTTTCTGGAGCGGAAAACTCAAATCGGGAGTGAAATTCGTATGGGGGCTATATCTAAATCTGAACCGATCTGACAAATTTTTACCATAGGTGTTTCTAGTTGAAATGTAAGATGTTTTGCCAAGTTTGAGGAAAATCAGTTTTAATATGTGGTATCTAGCGTGAAAAGAGTCAAATCGGGAGTGAAATTCGTATGGGGGCTATATCCAAATATGAGCCGATTTTCTTCAAATTAAATAGCGTTCGTCCTTATCCCGAAAAACTTTGTTGTGTAAAGTTTCATTTGGTTCTGGCTACAATTGCGACCTGTACTTTGATTACAAGAATAGATGGACAGACAGACGGACGGACGGACATCGTTAAATCGATTCAAAAAGTGATTCTAAGTCGATCGGTATAATAAACAATGGGTCTATCTCGCTTCCTTTTGGGTGTTACAAACAAATGCACAAAGACATAATACTCTCGTGGAGTGTATAAATATATTTTTTTATGTAGCCAAACCACAACAAATACAAATATTGAAAAAATATTTGTATACGTAATTATAATATTTTTATTATTTCAAACCACGCTTATAAGGCAACGCAACTAATACGTTTACATATCGAAATAATAGTCAAATAATAAAAAAATATTCTTATATTTATATTTTCAAAAAGCTGAAGTACCAAAATATGGTAGATAGTGGTTGCATTTCCTTTCTATTTTAATTCCAAAAGTACAAATTTTGAAAATCCATTATCTCACGCACATAGTGCACCGATTTCGCCCATTTTCAATCCCAACCGATCTATGACTATAAGACGTATTTATGGAAAATTTGGACGTCCTAGCTTCCTTTCGTTTAGATGTTAGCGTGCTTTCAACAAACGGACGGACGGACGGACATGGCTAGATCATCTTACAATTTTATCACGATCAAGAATATATATACTTTATAGGGTCTCAGCTCGATATTTCAAGGTGTTACAAACGGAATGACAAAGTTAGTATACCCCCATCCTGGAGGTGGAGGGTAAAAAAGGACAATGATTATTATATTTGTATTAGATTCAAGCGTGTGATTCAATTTATTATTAAAATGAATAAAATACTGGAAACATGTTGCATGCTTATAAAGGGTGATTTTTTAAGAGCTTGATAACTTTTTTTTTAAAAAAACGCATAAAATTTGCAAAATCTCATCGGTTCTTTATTTGAAACGTTAGATTGGTCCATGACATTTACTTTTTGAAGATAATTTCATTTAAATGTTGACCGCGGCTGCGTCTTAGGTGGTCCATCCGCTTAGTCCAATTTTGGCATTTCCACGTTTTTGAGTAACAGAGACCCAATTGGTGCGAACGGCGACGAATCGAAAATTGGTGGTCATCATTAACACTGGCCGATACAGCTGCGATATTTTCTTCAGTTCGCACTCTACGTAAGCGTGTTGGTGGTTTAATGTCCAACAATGTAAATTTGGTGCGAAATTTAGTCACAATAGCCCGAATAGCCGCTTCAGTGGGTCGATTAAACTGACCATAAAATGGAAGCGCGCAATGAACTTTCTTAACAGAGCACGCATTTTGATAATAAAATTCAATAATTTGCAAGCGTTGTTCGTTTGTAAGACGATTCATGATGAAATGTCAAAGCATACTGAGCATCTTTCTCTTTGACACCATGTCTGAAATCCCACGTGATCTGTCAAATACTAATGCATGAAAATCCTAACCTCAAAAAAATCACTCTTTATTTATAAATCACTAACTAGAGACATGTTGCAAACCTTATGATTCGGTTCAATAATTCCAGGATGTACAAAAATTTCTCTTTTTAATTCTTCCTGAATGTAATTCACATCGTTGCTACACAATAAGATGTCTACGAACGATTTTAACTTGTAAACCGGCTTGTAGTTCATATGGCCAGAAGACCTTTTCAAGAACGAGCAAAAGGGGATACGTGGTGAATGGAATTTTCTCCATTCTATGGCAGAGATTTACTATGCTACTTTCAAAAACTTTACTAATTCGAAATTATGATCAATAGATAATAAACTATTTGAAAAATACCACTATTTGTGAATAAATTGATAACAAACAAGTAAAAAGACGTTAAGTTCGGCCGGTCCGAATCTTATATACCCCCACCTCGGAGTGCATTTCACAGTATTGTCGGCAGATTAGATGCTGTCGACTTTAGAGAAAATGTGGAAAATTGTGATATTTTTTATGAGCATTACAATTTTTTACTATATTTAATTTCTTGAAATAAATTGTTATGTTTTACTATCCATTCATTCCCTCGGTGCCGATTTCCTCCAGCTGAATATCTTGATTCAGCTACAGACCAATACCATCTGTACCATTTTGATGCGAAAAGTACTAATACTGAAGATCCATTATGTTTCGAGTCCATAGTGGAATGTACGAACCCAATTTGATGATTCTAGCTACAGCCGTTTGCTTGGTACCAGTTTTATTCATTTTTTCATTTTGAGCCTTAAAGTACGAATTTGGAAAAATCCTCTTGTTTTGTGGGTCTACGCAGCCAGACCAGTGTAACCACGGAATTTCATGATTTTAGCTAGGAATGTCTAAAGATATCTTTATTTTTTCTGTCTACGAAGTCAGAGCAATATACACATTCAATTTCACTAATCTAACTGCAGCTGTCTGGTTAGTGCCATTTGTATCTCCTATCGTCCCATTTTCTTCCTAAAAGTACACATTTTGAAAAATTCCTTTATGTTTCACGTCCACACAATCAGATGAATACATACACCGAGTTTCATGATTTCAACTTCAGCGGTTTGGTTGGTACCATTTGTATCCCCCATTTTCCATCGGTTTGGTTGGTACAATTTTATCCCCCATTTTTCATTGGTTTGGTTGGTACCATTTTTATCCCCTTCGCCTCATTTCCCGCCTAAATCGACAAATTAAAAAAAATACTTTATGTTTCGCATCTACATATTCAGATGAATACATACACCGAGTTTCATGATTTCAACGTCAACGGTTTGGTTGGTACCATTTTTATCCCTCTTTTCCAATTGTATTTCTAAAAAGTACAATTTTCGAGAAATTCCTCTATTTTACAAGTCTACACAATTATAGGGATGTACATGACGAATTTCATGTTTCTAGTTGGTGTCGTATCAAAGGTATCATTTTTATCCCTATTTGTCCCATAGCGGCCGATATTTTCCTTTACTTTTTGGTGCTGTAAAGTTACATGAGGAGTGTTCGCAACAAATTTCATGTCATTCAAAAAATGCTTAAATAATCCTAATATTAGGAGGTATTTTATGTCCTTGTTAGGGAAAAAATTGTCCCTCTGGCCAATTTCGCCCACTTTTAATCCCATCCGATCTGCAACCATTAGACACATTTAGGGAAAATTTGAATTCGACGACTAGTGTGCTTTCAACAGACAGACGGACGGACATGGCTAACTCGTCTTAGAATTTTACCACGACCCAGAATACATGTACTTCATGGGTTCTCCGATGAATATTTCGAGGTGTTACAAACGGAATGACAAAGTGAATATACCCCCATCCTTAGGTGGAGGGTATAAAAGCTTTAAAAGGAAGATTTTGGAAAATGATTGTGATTTCTTATCCCGCACTTGCTCTTTTGTTTTAAATGTCGGATATTTAGTTGACAATCTAGCATTTCTCTTTATTATACCCTACATCTGGCTTTATGCCGTTGTATGTTATACCATTGTAATCGATTTAGTCATCTCCGTCTTTTTTTGTAATCAAAGTACAGGTCGCAAAGTACAAGTGATTTGTGTGGTTCAAGAACATACGCTATTCAATTTGAAGCAAATCAGTTCAGATTTATATATAACCCTCATACAAATGTCGTTCCAAACTTGAATTTTTTCGCTACAACACCTTGTATTTCAACTAGGTGAAACTAGAAGAAAATTGCGTCATAATAAATATCGAATTAGCTCTAAACAACTTTCAGTCGGTTAAACTGACTTATATATACCCTCACTCTCATATACCGGTATCTGAGGGTATGAAGTTTTTAATTATTCTTTGGATGGGGACAATTGTGTGCCTAGAAGGGGTGTGACAAAAACATACATATCTTATACGTTGAATGTGATTATAAAACCTTTTCAAATATAAAACAAGCAAGGAAGGTTAAAGTCGGGCATGGCCGACTATATGATACCCTACACTTAGTCATTATACCCTATGGTGTAGTATATATAAAGGTCATTACATTTGAACCGGGTGATATACGATGCAGCTATAAGAGGAGAATATACTACAAATACCATACTTCTATCTGTATTTGTAAGAAAATTTGAACACAAACTTTGAATGGGAGCTATATACAAATCTGAACCGATGTGACCCATGTTTAGTAAAGGTTTTCTAGTTGAAATATTAGACGCTTTGCCAAATTTTATGGAGTGTTAAATATGTAGTTTCTAGAGCGGAAAGAATCAAATCGGGAGCTATATATAATCTGAACCGATGTGACCCACTTTCGCTATAGTAATTTCTATTTGAAACATTAGCTGATGTGCCGAATAAGAAGAAAATCTGTTCAAAAATGCTATTTCTAGAGCGGAAATAATCAATTCGGTAGCGAAATTTGTAATGGAGCTATATATATATCTGAACTCATCTGACCCATTTTCACCAGAGCTGTTTTTAGTTGCAAAATAAAAGCTAAGTTTTGCCAAATTTTTAGAAAATCTGTCTTTTGTAGAAAGTCTGTGGTTTCTAGAGCGGAAAGAGTCAAATCGGTTGTATGGGTGCTATATATAAATATGAACCGATCTATCCTATTTTTACCTGAGCTGTTTCTAGTTAAAATATACGGCGTTTTGCCAAAATGGAAGAAAATATTTTGAAATATGTGGTTTCTAGAGCGGAAAAGTAAAATCAGAAGCAAAATTTGTATGAGAGCTATATCTAAATCTGAACCGATTTGCTTCAAATTAAATAGCGTTCGTACTTATCCCATAAAACTTCGTTGTGCAAAGTTTCATTTAGTTCTATCAACAATTGCGACCTGGACTTTGATTGCAAGAATAGATGGACAGACGGACGGACATCGTTAAATCGACTCAAAAAGTGATTCTAAATCGATCGGTATAATAAACGATGGGTCTATCTCATTTCCTTTTGGGTGTTACAAACAAATGTACAAAGACATTATAATTACAACTGATTTCGACTATCCGTGTGGAAGATATGTCAGTTTTATTTTAACAATACCTTATTCCAACTTTTGTGGGTGGTACTAGAAGGTGTGTGGAAATGTTGTCAAACATAAAAACATTGTCAAATATCTAATTTCAGAGTATTACGTTCATTCGTATAGAAGTCAGAAGAGCTTTAATTTTACGTGGGTTAGAGTGATTTGTGTGGGAGTTACTAGAAGGGGCGTGGCAAACCTGCAATATTGTGTACACATAAATTGTACACATAAAACTTTAATAAATTCCAATTTCTATCTGATTCCGAATATCTGTGTCGAAGTTACATTGATTTTAATTTAACATTGGAATATGGACCATTTGTGTAGGAGGTACCAACAGGCGCGTTGCAATTTTGCCCATCTTCGAACTTCAACTAAGTTTGTTAAATGTATTAACTCCTTTCGACAGTTATCGTGTACACCAGCCAGCCAGATATACAGACGGGCGGACATGGCTCAAAACAGCTTAAAATGTTGTGACACGGATTTGGTCCAAACATACTTATGGTCTTAAGTCACTATGTAGAGTGAGGGTATGAAAAGTACGTCTTTATACACTCCACGAGAGTATTATTTCTTTGTGCATTTGTTTGTAACACCCAAAAGGAAGAGAGATAGACCCATTGCTAATTATACCGATCAACTTAGAATCACTTTTTGAATCGATTTAGCGATGTCCGTCTGTCTGTCTGTCTGTCTGTCCATCTATTCTTGTAATCACGATACAGGTCGCAATTGTACACAGAACCAAATGAAACTTTGCACAACTAAGTTTGAAGAAAATCGGTTCAGATTTAGATATAGCCCCCATACGAATTTCACTTCCGATTTGACTCTTTTCACTCTAGATACCACATATTTTAACAGATTTTCTTCAAAATTGGCAAAACATCTTATAGTTCAACTAGCAACACCTGTGGTAAAAATTTGTTAGATCGGTTCAGATTTATATATAGCTCCCATACAAATTTTGCTCCCGATTTTTTTCCGCTCTAGAAACCACATATTGTATCAGATTGTCTTCAAATTTGGCAAACTATCTTTCAACTAGAAACGCCCATGATGAAAATGGGTCAAATACCAACTAGAAACACTATGCAGAAATTGGGTAAGATCGGTTCAGATTTAGATATAGCCCCCATACAAATGTCGCTCCTGATTTGACTTTTGCCGCTTTAAAAGCCACATATTGTGCTCGATTTTCTTTAAATTTCGCACAACATCTTATAATCTAACTAAACAAAACTATGGTGAAAGTGGGTAAGATCGTTTCAGATTTAAATATAGCCCAAATTCAAATGTTGCTCCTATAAGTTTAACCGATTTTGGCCAAACTATACATTTTATATTTCACCTATTTCGTTCTAGGTTTCAATATATCCTCATACAAATGTCCTTTCCGATATAAAATTTTTTGTCAAACACATACATTTACAGGATACAAAAAACCTTCCCGTTTTCACTTTTTCACCGAATTGAATTGTATTCGGATTGAAAGTGGAGTGTATCACAGAGTCGGCCCCGCCCGACTTTAGCCTTTCCTTACTGGTTGTAATTGGATAACCAGTAACATGATAAGTTTTTCCAGATCATGTTATGTACTTTTCTCGGATTATCTGCTTTAAAATTGGATTATTTACCTTATTCGTTACATTTGACTAAAGATGAATACTATAAATTCATATAATTTATATGAACTACATAAAATTGCTCCCATGAAACACCTAGGTTTAGTAGTCAAAGCGAGGTATATACGCAGGGAGTGGTGTAGGGTATTATATAGTCGGCCGAGCCCGACTTTAGCCTTTCATTGACTGTTAATATCGGAATACCCACAATTTTCAAATAACACCAATAAATAATCGAGCTAAACGTACCTTGAAGTATACTAATCGGCTTAGAATCATCAGCTGAATCGATTTATCAATGTCTGACTGTCCGTTCGATCGTCCGTCCGTCTGCTGTCCACCTAAAGCTTGTTCGCACTCTACAGGTCGCAATTATTGCGCGATTTTCATGAAATTTGGCGGAAGTATTTTTTAGCTCAAAGACGATCGGTATTGAATTTGGAGGAAATCGGTTCAGATCTAGAATACATATTTTACATTGGATATTGATAAAATTTTCAGAATCATGTTATATTCGAACTGGAAGCTGATAACGTGAAAGTGGGTTACTTGTGCCCTTGTTTCGATATAGCGCCCATGCTAATGTACCTCCGATTTACACTATTATTGGTCTAAAATGCACATTTAACTTGGGATATTGATGATATTTCGCACATCATATTAAATTTCATCTAGAAACACCTACTTTGAAAGTCATTTATATAGGTTAATATTTAGTTTAATAAAACTAAAATCTTTTAGTTTAACGAAATATTTTTTTGTGTGATGTGTTGGAAGACCAGAGTGAAAACTGTTGGAATACATTCAGAGTAAGTTAAAAAGTGAGGAAAAGGATTTGGTTCAAACATACCCATGATAGTTGTTGCTCATACGAAGCCTTCGAATTTATTGTCCTCAGCACATGTTATTCCCTGTAAAGGTGAGATAAAACTAATGTGTGCCATACTTCCCTTCAGGTCAAAAGTATCATTGCCACACTCGGATGTGCCTGTTTAAAATTCGCCATGCTCAATACAATCCTATCAGTTCCATGACAAGCCATCTTTTATTGTGAAAACACTGACCTTTTTAAAAATTAATTCACGCGGAACGAGCTGAAAAAAGCAAGAGCAGCAACTATGCAAACTAAAACCTTTTCTGACATTTGCCTGTCATTTTCATTATTTAAACGTAACAATTTGAATAGAGTTCTCAACACAAATATCTATCTATCTACCCAGCACACAAACGAACAAGGGGATATAGAACTGTATGAATCTAGAGGTTTAACAGTAACGTAACATAGAGCCAGTGATTCAGATTTTGAATTTGATTTTGTCCAACGCTCCACCGCCAACACCATCCATCCGTCCATCTATCCATTCATCCTGTGAAAACTCCTGCGGCCACCTTGCCGCAACCCCGCCTAGGAATGATGATGGTGACGGGCCGCAAACAGTTGTCGGCTGCTGTATTAACTGACAGTCAAACAATGGCCAAATGGCAAAATGGCCAAGGCAGGAATGTTAAAATCTACTGATCTCACTCCTGTTTACAGACAGACAGACAGACAGTTAGTCCGGGGCAGGAAAAAAGTGGCATTCAGGCCGACAATGTGGATTTTGTTTCATCGCTTTTGCTTTTGTGTTCTGTGTTATAATTTCGACGTCTATGTGGGCAAACACACATACACACACATAGTCATACATACAAAAGGAATGCATGAATGGCAGACAATGTACAAATGTCAACAACATAAAAACGTTAGCAGTTAACTCAACTGACACACTGAATGAAAATACAACTTAGATTTACCCACACAATAATACGTAAGTAAAGGGTTATCAAAAAAGAATCATAATTTTTTAAATTTTTATTTTTTTCTGCAACTTGTAACACATCTGCATATCCAAATATCCTTTATAAAGAGGTAAAGCATAAGTATCATAGTTCGTTTTAATAAATCTGCGGGTTCTTACCATACAAGCTACTAGGGTATAAGAGGAAAACAAGTCACCTGCCTCCCGATTTGAACCAACCCTGTCTGAGATACAAAGAGAGCGAATTTTTAATTGAAATAATATAGAATTTTAAAGTCACTTGAAGGGGCGTGGCTAAAGTATAAATATTTTTAAGGTTTAAAGTGATTATAAAAACATTTTCAAATATCAAACTGCAATTGATTTTGACTACCCGTATGGATGTAATGTCGGTTTTATTGTAACCAAAGTTTATGCCACTTTGTATGGGAGGTACCAGAAGGGGTGTGGTCGAGGCAGCCATTTGAATGAAATTATTGAGTAGTTTTTATACACTCCACGAGAGTATTATGTCTTTGTGCATTTGTTTGTAACACCCAAAAGGAAGAGAGATAGACCCATTGTTAATTATACCGATCGTCTTAGAATCACTTTTTGAATCGACTTAGTCTGTCCGTCCGTCTGTCTGTCCCTCTATTCTTGTAATCACGATTCAGGTCGCAATTGTAGCCAGAACCAAATGAAACTTTGCACAAAGAAGTTTTTCGGGACAAGGACGAATGCTATTTAATTTAAAGAAAATCGGTTCAGATTTAGATATAGCCCCCATACGAATTTCACTCCCGATTTGTCTCTTTTCACTCTAGATACTACATATTACAAAAGATTTTCTTCAAAATTGGCAAAACATCTTATATATTAACTAGAAACACCTGCGGTGAAAATGTGTTAGATCGATTCAGATTTATATATAGCTCCCATACAAATTTTGTTCCCGATTTGACTATTTCCGCTCTAGAGACCACATATTTCACTTGATTTGCTTCAAATTACCTTGCATTACCTTATAATTCTACTAGAAACATCTGTGTAGAAAATGGATTAAATCGGTTCAGATTTAGATATAGCCCCCATACAAATTTCGCTCCCGATTTGACTTTTTCCGCTCTAGAAACCACATATTGTATCAGATTGTCTTCAGATTTGGCAAAAACAAAACTTATATTTAAACTAGGAACATCTATGGTGAAAATAGGTCAAATCGGTTCAGATTTATATATAGCTCTAATTAAAATTTCGCTCCCGATTTGACTTTTTCTGCTCTAGAAGCCACATATTTTAACAGATCCTCATCAAATTAGGCTAATTATCTTATATTTCAACTGGAAACATCCATGGTGAAAATGGGTCATCGGTTCAGACTTACATATAGCTTCCATACAGCTAGGGTTTGCATCCCGGGATTTTCCGCGGGAAAATTCCCGGGAATTCGCATATTTTTCATTTCCCGTATCCCGGGAAATTCGTACGGGAATCCCGCGGGAATTCAGTAGAAATTTTTACATATTTCTTCGCATATATTTTCCATCATTTCTACAATAATAATGTTGTACAATAATTTAGCTCATATCCATTCTAATTAGATGTGTCAAATATTGCACTTCGACGACAAAATATTTTTAAGCTGAGTTCGGATATGCCCCAAAATTCACCTTTTCGGGGTTTGCCTGTCAAACTCCATATGAAAAAATTTAAAACCCGGAAAAAGTCGATTTTTAACGTGTAGCCGAACGCCGAAAAATGAAGTCAGTCATTTGAAAATATTTTAAACTTGCTAGAAACGCAAGTAAAAAATATTCTATTTATCTACTGACTACATCTGTTGAATGTGAACGATCGTTCTCCGTCGCGTCCACATATTCTAATAAAATAAAGAATATCTGATGAGCCATAAATGCATTGTCTGCTCTTAATTGAAATATACACTTGCAAATTTTGATTGCATACATTTAATTAATTTTGAATCTTGAAAAGATTTTTGAATTGAATTCTGTAACAGGTTCGTTGTGTCATAAATATTTATTATATTGAACTGGGGAACTCTGGCTCAAGACCATTTTGGATCTATAATTTATAGAATGCAAATTTATTTAAAAATAGCATGGTGACATTATTTGGCTGCACACTACCACTATCATGATGTTCACCCTGTGAAAGGTTTCGTCAAATGGCTTCGCAGCGACTTTGACAAGTACAACTCATTTGCTGAATATCCGTTCAAAAATTCGCACCAAGTAATAAAGCACACATGCCACCTTAATAAAGTGTGAATGTTTCATTTGAAAAAATAAGCTTTACTCATGGTAAACGATATATTGACGATTTCCCGTGCTGTCCCGGGATCCCGGGAAATTGAAAAAATAATTCCCGTTTCCCGGGAAATAAAAAGTACGGGAAAATGCAAACCCTACATACAGCTTCGGATAGACTTTTTCCGCACCTGAAAGCACGAATTTTCACAAAATGAACTTAACACGTTATATTTGAACTGGATGGACTTATTGTGAAAGTTAGTTACTATATTCCATGTTTGAATATAGCACCGATATAAATATTTCCGATTTGACAAATTGGACCAGTTAATGTTAGCCTATGATTAGGAAACATACAAAACTTCTTCCCAAAAGTGAAAACTTTTTTACCGAATTGAATTGTTTTCGGATAGATAGTGAAGTGTATCGTATAGTCGGCCCCGCCCGACTTTAGCCGTTCCTTACTTGTTACTTGTCACTAAAAGTACGAAGCCTTTGTGGGCAGTCATAGGAATATGTTAAACGAATTTCATGATGATGACCAGTCAGAAAACTGTACACGCCGAATTTTATGATTCTAGCTTGAGCCATTTGTTGGGTACCAATTTTATACATTTTCCCCATTTTTACCCCAAAAGTGCGAAGTATACATCGAATTTCATTATTATAGCTGCAGTCGTTTGGTTGGTACCATTTTGTATCCCCCTTCACCCCGTTTTATGTTGCGCGTCTGCACAGCCCTTTTTGTAGAAGGAGTAAACTATCCTTTTGAGCAAGGAGTCAGTTATGCCTTCTCAGTTTATGGTTGCTTATGGTTTATTTATTTTATAATTTTATGGGGGCTAAGTCCAAACCAGACGTTAAACGTCCAAACTGGATTATAACCAATTATTATGTAGTTATTATCCTTTTAATGCAAATAATTATATGATAATATTTGTAATATTTGTAACAACATTAATGAATAACAATTGAGTGACACATATGTTAAACAAGGAGCGAATGATATCGAGTAAATGAGTAATAAAGAGAATTCTAATAAATCAAAATATGAGATTATGAGTGATAATATATTTAAGAGAATGAATTTAACAGTGGGCGAAAATGCAAATAACGTATTTAAGACAGTAGTGATATTCTTTGAATTGAGTGTAAAAAGGTGTAAATCAAATTATAAAAATGTATGTAAAAATTATAAAATGCATGTAATAAATTTAAGGTCCGCTACAGTTTGGCTCTCCTCTTTTCCCCATTAAAAGTACGAATTACGAAAAAATCCCTTCTGAACTAAAATTTCACGTTTTTTAGCTGTTGTTGTTCGATTGGTACCATTTTAGTCCCTTTTTGCCCATTTCACTTCCATTATGGAAGGCGTTCACGCTATGTGATTATTGAACCATAGATTTTCTTCAACTAGACATTGTATTCTTTGTTAAAAGATACGAGGCCGTGATTTTTCGGAGAAATATGTGGATACAAATTAATAATTGGAGGGTCGTAGTCAAATATTTTGTGTTTGTGGGCGGAAGAAGGTTGTATTAAAAAAGTTTTAATAGTACAATGAACAGAACCGGAAGTTAGCAAAAATTTAAAAAAATCTTTTGCTTCTATATTTATCCATAGATCTTCAACATATTGACGCTGTTAGCTATTAAAAATATTTTTTTCTGATTTTTTTCGTGCCAGTTAAAAAAGAAGTGAAACTCCCAACATTTGTAGCCATCGTGTGATCGGATCTATATTTCCAAAATGGCAGTACTAATATTAAACGTAACTTTCACGAAAATTATCCATCAAATTTTTCACACAAACAATTAATTTTTATGTCTCGGATACAACGTTTTAATTTTCCTTTTGCATAGTGTTATTCTAGATATCACGTTACCGACTTCGTCCATCTTTAGCCTTTCCTTAGATTTTTTTTATTTTTGTTAAATATAAATTTCGTATTTGACAACCCTATGTGGTTGGCCTATGTAATATGGCCATCCATGGATCAACTATCTGTGGATAAAAATGAATGTTTGAATATGTTTGTGATGTTGCCGTTGATGTTGATGTTCCTGTTGCCAATGTTAGTGGCATTTCTGGATGTGATGTTTAAATTGTTGGAATACGAGGCTAACACGCGGTCTATTTATGCATTGGCATAGAAAGTTCTCAAAAAGGTAAACAAAATAAGTAATATTCTATGAATTCAAAATTCTTATTTTTAGCATCCGCTTTCAATGGGAAATTAGCTGCTGAAAATATTGAAAATCCATTTTGGAACATGGCAAATTACCAATGAAAAATAATACACAAATTTTCAATTTTATTGAAAACGAAAATATATGAAAGTTGGATGTTCTTCTCTTATGAACACAGAAGCATTTGATCCTGCCCTCGTACTCAGTTGCATCATTGACAGTGACAGAGGAGGAACAGTGGCGGCAACAGCAGCAGTATTTAAAATGACATTGTGTGTATGTGTGCATCGAGATGCAAATATGTATGTTTAAACACTCTCACATTCATACTCACTCTCCGCAGGCCGGGCACAGGCTGTCAGTGAATTATAACGGAAACGGAAATGAGTTGCTAGCACAACAACAAACAAACAAAAAACGAAAATAAATGAGTCGACGCTCCGGCAGTGACAAAAATGCGGAACAAAGTGACAGAGAGAGAGAGAGTAGGAGAGTGTGGGAGAGAGGCAAAGGGAAGACAACAAATTGTAGAACTAATAGAAATGAATAAAGAAAATAAGCATCGACATCGCCATCGTCAGCCGCAGCCACAGCAATGGACTGGAGCAAAAAGTAACAGCAGAAGAAAAGGAGCAAAAAAAAGAAATTGGGTTATAAATATTTAGAATTGATTGCAACAAATTAAAGGAAATTTGAAAATCAATATGAACACAGAAGGACAACAAGAACTAACTGATAAATGCCAGAGAAAAAAATAGAAAAAGGAAATTGCCTTATTAGCAGGAGAGAGAGAATAAGAGAAACAGGAGGAAGGCTGGCAACAAAATTGCCAAGAATATTTGATTAATTTTTCTCTTCGGCTTAAGGCAATATTTAGTTGCAATTAATCCATTTCCCAAAAATATTTATTCGGCTTGATACCGTTGCTTTACTTTTGGGCAATTATTAGATTATTTGGCCGTGGAAATAGGATGTAACAACATCACTTCTGTAGGATGCAACACTGATTGGCTGTGAGTGGATTTCAATGTAGTTCGTTAGATCGCATATGATATGATGATGTAAAAAATGGATATGTGGATAGATTTTAACAGGGCAGGGGGTTTAAAGATTTGAAAACAATGCCATTGCAAAAAGTATGTCAAGGAATACACATTTTTATACCATCCACCTCCAGGATGGGGGTATACTAACTTTGTCATTCCGTTTGTAACACCTTGAAATATCGACCTGAGACCCTATAAAGTATATATATTCTTGATCGTCATAAAATTCTAAGACGATCTAGCCATGTCCGTCCGTCTGTTTAAAGCACACTAGCTGTAAACGAAAGGAGCTAGGAGGTCCAAATTTTGCATAAATACGTCTTATAGTCGTAGATCGGTTGGAATTGAAACTGGGGGAAATCGGCCCATAGGGAAATTTTTTTCCCTCACAAGGACTGAAAAAAACCATAATAATCCCTAATATTTTAGCGTATTAAAACATGTTTTTAAATATGTATGTTTATATTCTTAAAAGTGATTCTTAATTGTAGGGTGTGAAATGGGGCAAAAACGGGATAAAAATGGTACATATTAAACGACAACAGCTAGAAACACGAACTTCGGTGTGTTCATTCCTCTGATTACGTAGACACTTAAAATAGAAGAATTTTTCGAAATTTGTACTTTTTTGGGGTTCTAATGGAAAAAGAGGATAAAAAAAGTACCAACAAATTACCGCAGCTAGAGTTATGAAATTCGGAGTATACATTAATCTGACTGCGTAGACGCGAAAAATAAAAGGTTTTTTTCCAAATTCGTACTTTCAAGGCTTATAATGGGTACATAGGGATACAAATAGTACCAACTAAACGAATACAGCTAGAATGACGAAATTCGGTGTGTAGATCCCTCTAATTGCGTAGAAACGTATAATAAAAAGATTTAGATAGTCGTCCTCTTGAGGGGATACAATTGGAAAAAGGGGATAAAAATTATACCAACCAAATGGCCGCAGCTAGAATCATGGAATTCGGTGTATACATTCCTCTGACTGCATAGACACGCAAAATAAAAAATTCATATTCATACTTTTACGGCAAATATTGGCTGAATCATGAAGATAAGTTATTTGCACATGAGGTAATTTTCAATTTTCAAAATCTGTACTTTTGGAATTGAAATAGAAAGCTTTTTTGAAAATATAAATATAAGAATATTTATTTGAATTACTTGAAGTATTGTTTCGATATATATAGTGTAAACGTATTGGTTGCCTAGTCTTATAAGCGTGGCTTGAACTAATACAAATATTATATTTATTTTTTATTTTTTTTTCAATATTTGTATTTGTTTTGGATTAACTATATTAAAAAAATATATATTTTCCTGTAATATTACTGCACTTCTACGAAAATCGACAGCCCCTGTGGAATGCAATCCATGGTGGAGGGTATATAAAGTTCGGCCCTGCCGAACTTAAAACCTTTGAAATTTTCTTCCACACAAGTGTGAATTTATTAAATTGAAAGATTTTTTTATTAGATCCAATGAAATGTTTTATTTTATTTACTATCCTATATTTTCTATTTTATTTACTACCCTATTTCTAGTAAATAGATAGGTAGATAGCATAGTAACTATTTACTATGGCTTTGAAATAAAGAAACTTTACTCATACTTAGTTAATTATATCCTCACTCTAGGAGGTTTATATCATTTGGGACAGAAAAAGTGTAACGCATTGAAGGAGTGACTTAAGACCCTAAGTATGTTTGGACCAAATCCGTTTCACAACATTTTAAGATGTTTGAGCCATGTCCGTCCGTCCGTCCTTTTGGCTGGCTGGACTCACTTCGAGAGTTATCGTGTTACTCTCGAAGTGAGTTAAGGAATCAATTCAAACTTTGTATATGGTAATATTTTTCCCAAACTTAGTTTAAGTTCGAAAATGGGCGCAATTGCCACGCCCCTTCTGGTACCTCCCACACAACTTACCCATATTCCTATGTTAAATTAAAACTAATGTAACTTCCACACCGACACTCAGAATCATCCATATTTTGGTATTTGCTAATATTTTATATTTACTTTACGTGTACTAAATATGATGAGTTTTGCCACGCCCCTTCTCCCACACAAACCACCCTAACCTGCATAAAATTAAAGCTGCTATAACTTATATACGGATGCTCGGAATACTGTGAAATTTGATATTTGGGATTGTTTTTCTAGAAGTTATATTCCTGGTACCTCCCACACAAAATAGCATAAACTTTGGTTATAAGAAAACCGACTTAAAATGCATACGGATAGTCAAAATAGTTTGTAATGTGATATTTTATAATCACTTTAAAGCTAAAAAATATTTACACTTTAGCCACTCCCCTTCTAGTACCTCCCACACAAGTGTCTCTATCCAAGATAATATTAAATCCTTCATAACTTCTACGCATGAAATCCACTATGACTTGATATTTGATCATGTTTTTACAATCTAAAAAGAGTTGCGTGATTGAGTGACTTATGACTCCCCAGATCAAACGGCTAGAGCTAGAATCATGAAATTGGTGTGTACAATTCTCTTACAGTGTAGAGGTGTGATAAGACGGGATTTTACAAAATTCGTACTTTTAAAGGGTAAAACGGGGTAAAAAGGGATAAAAATGGTATCACCGAAATGACCAAACGGCTGGGCCTAGATTCTTGAAATTTGGTATGGATATTCCTCTTGCGGCATGAAGACATCCCAAAAAGTGGCATTTTAAAAATTCGTACTTTTGGGGGGTTAAATGCGGCAAAAAGGACGAAAATGGTACCAACAACACGGCTTTAGCTAGAATCATGCAATTTGGTGTGTTCATTTCTCTTACAGCGTAGATATCAGATTTGAAGGGATTTTTTCGTAATTCGTACTTTTAAAGGGTAAAATGGAGTTGAAAGGGATAAACATGGTACCACAGCAATGACCAAACGGCTAGGCTTAGTATCTTGAAATTTGGTAAGCAAATTCATCTTATAGCTTCAACGCGCCCAAGAAAATATTATTTAAAATTCATACTTTTTGGGGCTGAAATCGGGTAAAAAGGAATAAAATTGGTATCAATCAAACGGATGAAGTTGGAATCATAAAATTCGGTGCGTTCTTCCCTCAAAATGCTTAGAAACTCTAAATGAGCGAATTTTATGAAATTCGTACTTTTAAAGGGTAAACGGGGATAAAAAGGTACGAACATCACAGATGACGCTACAATTATGAACTTCGGTATGTATATTCGCTTTACAGCGCAAATAACTGATAAGAAGGCATTTTCGAAATGTGTACTTTTAAGTGGTTTAATGGGATACAAATTGTACAACAGTCCACGTCAAATGGTTGGACTTAGATTCTTGAAGAAAATATTTTTGCAAAATTTGTACTTTTTGAATTCGATAAAAATGGTACCACTCAAACAGATGGAGCTGGAATCATTAAATTTAGCGTGTATATACCTCAAAATTCTTACAAACGCAAAATGAAGGAATTTTTGAAATGAATTTTTTGAAGTTCGTACTTTTAAAGGGATAACGGGAAAAGGGGATAAAACAGGTACCAACAACAAGGATGACGCTACAATAATGAAATTCGTTTTACAGCGCAGATCACAGATAAGGAGGACTTTTTCGAAATTTGTACTATTAAGTAAACGGGTAAACGCAAAAAAGAGGATAAAGAATTTTTTAAGAATAATGAGGAGAAAAGAGATACAAATGGTACCAACAACACGGCTAAAGCTAGAATCGGTGTGAAATTCTGACCTCTAATGAATTTTTCAAAATGTATTCTTTTAAGTAGAAATCGGAACAAAAAGAGATTAAAATGTACTGTATTAGAGGTGAAAGCGGATCAAAAGTGATAAAAATCGAATAAACCAAATTGGGGAAATTGGGATATATGTGGTACCAACCAAAGTTTTCAGCTAGAATATGAAAAGGCTATGAAAAATTCAATGTGTACATTTCTCCGAGTACGTAGACGCGCAACATAAATGATTTTTTAGAAATTGGAGACAAAAAGTGATAACAAATATTACACTAGAATCGTGAAGTTCTGTGCGAACATTATAGTCAGTAGCTCCGTCGAAAAAAAATTAAAAAATATATAAAAAACGTTTGTTTTATTTATAAGTTCAGATTTCAAGACATGCACCAGTTTAAAGGATTTAATTTTACAAAGGGCGTGGCAAAAGCATACAATTTCAACCATCTACAAATTTAAACTAAGTCTGGGTAAAATAATGCTATGTTCAGAGTTTGAATAAATTCCTAACTCCCTTCGAGAGTTATCCTGCACACCAGCCAGCCAGATATACAGACAGACGGGCGTGAAAGGGATTTTAGACATAAGTCACTCCTTTAATGCGTTACACTTTTTTCTATCCCAAGTGACATATACGCTCCTACTCTGTTGATACGGACAAATATTTGTCTACTTTATATGATTGTAAAATTTTTTTTTCAATGTTTGTGCCTACTTAAATTAAACTATTTACTACGTATAAATTGATGGCAAAGTATAATATGATTTTTTTAATTTGTACAAAGGGGACTAAAATTAATTCGGTGTATAAATTCCATCGGCTATGTATGATCCGACAAGCCGCCGCCGGAGTTCTAACTCCGTCAAATCTTACTACCAAAATAGACAACCCACTTAAAATTATAAAAGAAAATATAATTGTCGACTTAGACAACCTACTACTGTGAAATAAATGGATCTTTCTTTGAATTTGGTATCCCACTATATGATGACGTCTATAAAAAGTTGAATGATTGTATTTTGATTTGCAAGTCGTATATAAGTCAATTCCAAAATGCGTGTGTTCCTATAAAAATAACAGTAAACAACAGCTACTCTATTACAACCTATACAAATTCCTAGGTTTTTAAATTAAATTTAAAATTGTTCCTACCCTTTTACCAAAATTATCAAATAAATAGGGGTGATCGAATGACAGAACGAGCCGATAAATCAGCCGAAAGCCGCCGAAGACCCATTTTGGGTAGCGCCGCCGCCGCCGATAATTCTGGGTCGGCTTGGAACTCTGAATTGGAGTATGGATTTTACTCAAATAAATTTGGTAGGCACGGTGACATTATAAATGGTTGAATATGGTAAAAAGGCGTAATCGAACTGAAAATGACATAAGGTTGATTGACCTTGATCGATTTCATCTTGATTTTCAGTGTTTCTTGCCTCCTTACATTTTTAAGGGCGGTATCTGAACCGTCCATTCTTATGACCACAAAATTCCCCTGTACTTACTTACTTCGATTAGAACAAGAGAGGGACAGATCGATCGAGCCGATCAGTATAATAAATGGGGGATGACATAAATATTATGTTATTGAATCACATTTTTGTTGCGGTATTTTATTTTATAAGAATAAGTAAATGTAAAACTGAAACTGAAACCACAATGAACCTCTTCTGGCATATGTGAGTCGAATGCTCACATTCTGCCACATAAACTAAAATCAGTATCCAAAAATGCCACAAAACGAACCATTGGGGGAGGGGGTGGAGTACAGCGATCTAAATTAGGTATCATTGTAACCACAGAAACTGGAAGACCAAGCGCACCAACAGTTTTGACTCAACTAAACATTTTGATTTTTCGAGATAAGCGGCTATTCATGAATAAGAAACATATGTATGTTCATATATTTAAATTCATATATTCAGATTTATCCAAAATTCTTGGCACATTTGAAGAACACCACATACATAATTGCTTATCGTCATATAAACATAGCACGCGGAGAATACTTGCGGTCACCGTCCAGCTCACATATGGTCTGTGAAGTGCTACTGATTTACATGACAATAAATTGCGACCATTTCGTATTAAATTGTTGAATTATTTATCGTTACAATCGACAAACTCCTAAGAGTTTTCAAAGGTTTTCATAGATTTTTCGTAATTATAGGGTCAAAATGTAAAAAAGGGAAAACTGATAAAAAGTTAATGACTGATATTAATTTGGAAATTTTAGCGTCATAAATTGATTCATAAAGGAAAAACGTGAACTTAAAATAAGTTCACTTTAACTAAAATAATTCAAACAAATGATTTTGCTTCAGAGTATGCAAAACTAATACAAAAACAAGTAAGGAAAGGCTAAAGTCGGGCGGGGCCGACTATATGATACACTCCACTTTCCAACCGAATACAGTCCAACTCGGTAAAAAAGTGAAAACGGGAAGAATTTTTGTATGTTTCCTAATCATAGGCCAATACGGCCTGGTTCGACTTGTCAAATCGATAAGAACATTGTATCGGGGCTATATCCAAACATGGAAAAATGTGACTAACTTTCACAATAAGTTCTTCCAGTTCAAATATAAGGTTATATACCCACTTTGAAGAAATTCGGTGAAAATTCGTGGTTTTGGGGCGGAAAAAGTTAAATCGGGAGCGAAATTTGTATTTTCTTCAAAATCGACACAGCACCTTATATTTCAACTAGAAATATCAATGGTGAGTGCGAGTCAGATCGCTTCAGATTTATATATAGCTCCCATACTCTTTATGGCAGAGGTATCATGAAACTTTTGAGAAATATTTCATGTTGCCTTTTTTTGTATCAGTTTTGCATACTCTGAAGCAAAATCATTTGTTTGATTTTTTAGTTAAGTTTAACTTATTTTAAGTTAATTTTTTTCTTGTATCAAGTACAATTTTCCTCAACTTAAGAAACAATTCACTTGCTTTAAGGAAAAAATCAGCAAAATTGTCCTCAGTTTAAATAAATATTTACTTGATTTGAGTAAAAATGTACTTAGTTTTAGGAAAATTTCAGCAAAATTTTACTGAGATTTAGTAAAAATATACTTAGTTTGAGTAAGAATTTATTTGGTTTTAGGATAAATTTACTTAAATTTCAGCAAAATTTTACTTTGATTTAGTAAAAATAACTTGGTTTGAGGTAAAACTCACTGCAATTTTCCTCAGTTTGAGTAAATATTTAATTGGTTTGAGGAAAATTGAACTAAAATCTTGTTCAAAATATGTACTACTTTCAAGTAAAAGTTTGAACTTGATATGAGGAAATATTGCTTTAGTACTATACGAAGTTCAATGTTCCTAAATTTTAGTTCATTTTAACCCATTATATGGTTCACTTTTTTCTGCTTTGATGGCGCTTCTACACGGTCAGAGAAATTTACGTACTAAATGTCACTGCAATACTTTATTTGGTACCATTTTTATTCCTTTTTGTCCCGCTCACCCCTTAAAAGTACAAAAATGCATTTTTATTGCGCTTCTATTTGGTGAAAGGAATTTACATGCGGAATTTCACGATTCTAGCTGTAATACTTAAGTTAGTACCATTTTTATCCCTTTTTGTCCCGCTCACCCTTTAAAAGTACCAATTTCGAAAAATCCATTTATGTTTCAAGTCTACGTTGCCAGAGGAATTCACACACCAAATTTCACTATAGCTGCAATATTTTAGTTGGTACCATTTTTATCCCGCTCACCCCTTATAGATATAAATTTCGAAAAAATCAATTTAGATTTGCGCTTCTACGTTGTCAGAGAAATTTACACACAAAATTTCACGACTATAGCTGCAATACTTTAGTTGGTACCATCTTTATCCCTTTTTGTCCCGCTCGCCTATTAAATGTACAAATTTCGAAAAATCCATTTATGTTGCACGTCTACGTGGTCGGAGGAATGTACACGCCGAATTCCACGATACTAGCTGTAATAATTTAGTTTGTACCATTTTTATCCCTTTTTGTCCCTTTCCTCCCTTAAAAGTACAAATTTTGAAAAATCCCTTTCCATGTTTCATGTTTCTAGCTACTGCCGTTTAGTCAGGACGAAGGTTCGATGTTTATCCCTTTTTGTCTCATTTACCGCCAAAAAGTACGAATTTCGTAAAACCCTTTCTTAGTCGACGTCTACGTCATATCATACCCTGAAAATTTCATGAACCTGACCTCAGCCGTTTGGTGTGGGGTCTGGTCAATGCTAAGTCAGTCAGTAACGCAACTCTTTTATATATATAGATTACATTTTCTATGTTTATATATTTTATTATATATTTCTACCCTATCTTAATTTTCTGTATACACTTTTACCATTATATTGATATGTATGTTCAAGGACATTCACGCTATGAACACCCTGACAGTGGCCATTATTTCACAACACACTTTTTTTAAACAGTATAGAAAATTGTACACGTCTATTATTAACACAAGTCAGCAAGTTTCGTGTTTCTAGCCGTTGACGATTGCTTCATATAGCGTGCTTTAACACACATATTATGATATTGAAATATTTTCAGTCCTTGTGAGGAACTCATTTACCCTCTATACCGATTTCGGCCAATACCCCTACCAAACTAATTTCTTTTGGAAGCGTGCTTTCTACAGACGAACGTTCCAGACCTTCGAACTTTACAAGGACCGAGAATATCTTTATTTTAGTGGGCGTGGCACCTCCCACGAGAGCCTTGATTTTTTGTGATAGTTCCCTAATTGTTAGTCTGCACAGTTAAGCCAAAAATGTAGTGGAAAAGTGGGCGTGGCACCTCCCATACGATTTTAAAGTCATTCGAATTCATGCTATTCGATTAAGTAATTTCTTCTTACGAATGAAGTTTTTGTTTTGGTAATGGAAAGGAGGAGAATCACATTCAAACAAAAATCATTTTGATTTTTGATATTTTTTCCTTGATTCAGCGCAAACTAATCTCTGTTCTTCAACGTTCCCCATGGAACATATCCATTTCTATAGTATCTCAGGGAAGTACCATGATTATAATTGGTACATACATATATTACCTAGCACGAGAAAAATCAATGTGATTTTAATTTTAAGTTTTTTGCCTAGCAAAGCGTGCGGGGGTTCAGCTAGTATGTATATATATTTTATGGGGAATCCAATAAATATGTTAAGGTGTTACAAAAGTAAAAATTATTATATTTATTCAATATAAAAATTATATATTTATTCAATCTTATAAGTAAATTGGTGCATTTACATGGACTCACCCATATTGATGCTTCCTCATTCATAGAAAATTTCTGTCCACTGTGTAGCATTTAAAAGATGATCACATGACCATTCACATTGTTTTTGTTGTGTATTATAAACGGTAAAATGTAAATGCAACTTGTTCAATTTTGAGTGGCAGGCAGTATGCCAAGGATTCGTTTCCACCATTTTTTTGAGGGAAGGGGCATATGTGGCTACTCGCCGCCTTCTCTTTCCCTGCCCCCACCTTAATAACATATGAGTATTTGTATTCAAAACAGCCTCTTTTTGCCAATGTTGCCTTAACTTCTATGAACAATTTCCGTATTTTTGCTGGTCACAAGCAGCCGCCATGGCCTACGCCTTCGCTTGGCATTGCTTCACCGGCGTTGCATATTTGAGTGTGCCTGTGCACCGGAGTCGGTGCCGGTGTTGGCTACTGCTGCGGGTGGATGTCGGAAAAATATTTGCATTTGTTTTATGTTATTGTAGAGTAGAGTTCAAGTAGTTGTAGAAGTTAAGCCTAAAAATCGACATTCTCTATGCCGGAGTGAACTTTGGGCTTTTACTTTGTTCCGTTTGTTGCTCGCCAGCTAGCTTCGTGGCGGTGGTGGTGTGTTCGGACGGCCTAGTGTTCTTGTGGCGCTGCTGGTGCTGCTCGTGGCCTCAGCCAGAGCATACAGCCAGTCCGTTAGTCAGTCGACAGCCTCCTTTGTATTGGCCTATGTAAGCCCTCACGTTGCCTATGCCGCCTTGTTTTGCGTCTGCATGTATTCGTCATGTTACTTTTGCTGGCCAGACCCCTACTTCGATATTGTAGGAGCGGTACTGGCTGTGGCAATTGATAGTAACTGTGTGTGCGGATGTGTATGTGTGCATATATTTGAATGTATGTCAAATATTTGGCTATGAGCCAACAAAATTTTCAAGCATAAAATACAAAATATCCTGCGATTAGTTAGCAAGTAACCCAAGCCCAACCAAACAAGCATCTGCCGGTATTGGCATACAAGCTCACAACTAAACGTACACTCATTGTTTACATACATACATACACATCTACACACTCACATACGAATACGAATACACCAACACCATACAATAACGTCGAGCATTTCAAATACAAACGATCAAAAAATATTATTTTGTAATACACTATGTTGCCTTTGCAACAGCAGCATGGGCAGGAGCAGGAGCAGCAATGCACAAAAAACACTATCCGATTTGTTGTTCTTGTTGCCCCATTGGAGGTTGGTATAATAAGACATCGGCATCCTTCTCCATTCTGATTCACATCAAATATTTGATGACTTTGTTGGATGGCTTAGCAATATATAACAAAAATCCTATAGAGGAAACGGAAATGCCAAGAATTCAGTGGGAATTGATAATTTGCTAACAACCTGTCAATATCCGAAGTATATATTAAACATTGATCGATGTAGAAGTGGAATAAACCAAACAAGTAATAACGAAATTCTTTATCTATTTGAGAAGCCCATATATGAAATATGACAATCCGAGAGGTCCAAAATTTCAATGGCTCCAAATAGACTCTCCCATTCACAAAGTGGCATAAACTTTACTTACAATTCGGTGAAAAAGTGAAAACGGGAAGGTTTTTTTATCCTGTAAATGTATGTGTTTGGTAAAAAATATTAAATCGGAAAGGACATTTGTATGAGGATATATTGAAACCTGGAACGAAATAGGTGAAATATAAAGTGTATAGTTTGGCCAAAATCGGTTGAACTTTTGGGAGCAACATTTGTATTTGGGCTATATATAAATCTGAACCGATCTTACCCACTTTCACCATAGTTTTGTTTAGTTAGATTATAAGATGTTGTGTCAAATTTAAAGAAAATCGAGCACAATATGTGGCTTTTAAAGCGGCAAAAGTCAAATCGGGAGCGACATTTATATGGGGGCTATATCTAAATCTGAACCGATCATACCCAATTTCAGCATAGGTGTTTCTAGTTGGATCATAATATGTTGTGCCAAATTTAAAGAAAATCGGGTACAATATGTGGTTTCTAGAGCGGAAAATGTCAAATCGGGAGCGACATTTGTATGGGGGCTATATCTAAATCTGAACCGATCTTACCCAATTTCAGCGTAGGTGTTTCTAGTTGGATCATAATATGTTGTGCCAAATTTAAAGAAAATCGAGTACAATATGTGGTTTCTAGAGCGGAAAATGTCAAATCGGGAGCGACATTTGTATGGGGGCTATATCTAAATCTGAACCGATTTGTCCTATTTTCACCATAGATGTTCCTAGTGTTAATATAAGATGTTTTGCCAAATCTGAAGACAACCTGAGACAATATGTGGTTTCTAGAGCGGAAAAAGTCAAATCGGAAGCGAAATTTGAATGGGATCTATATATAAATCTGAACCGATTTGACCTATATTCACCATGGGTGTCTCTAGTGGAAATATAAGATATTTTACCAAATCTGAAGACAATCTTATACAATATGTGGTTTCTACAGCGGAAAAAGTCAAATCGGGAGCGAAATTTGTATGGGAGCTATATCTAAATCTGATCCGATTTGACTTAATTTTACCACAGGTGTTTCTAGTTGAAGTATAAGATGTTTTGCCAATTTTAAAGAAAATCTGTTGTAATATGTGGTATCTAGAGTGAAAAGAGTCAAATTCGTATGGGGGCTATATCTAAATGTGAACCGATTTTCTTCAAATTAAATAGCGTTCGTCCTTGTCCCGAAAAAATTCGTTGTGCAAAGTTTCATTTGGTTCCGGCTGCAATTGCGACCTGTATCGTGATTACAAGAATAGATGGACAGACGGACGGACGGACATTGCTAAATCGACTCAAAAAGTGATTCTAAGTCGATCGGTATAATTAACAATGGGTCTATCTCGTTCCCTTTTTGGTGTTACAAACAAATGCACAAAAACATAATACTCTCGTGGAGTGTATAAAAAGTACAAAAAATCCATCTAGAATCCATGATTCTAGCTGCGGCCATTTGGTTGCTACCGTTTTTATAGCCTTTTTCTTATTTTACCCCCTTAAGAGCACGACTTTCTAAAATCTTTTTATTTTACGTGTCTAATCAATTAGAGGGATGTCGTAGTCGTTTAGTTGGTACTATTTTCATCCCTCTGTGCCTATTGTATCCCTTGAAATTACGAATTTGGAAAAAAACTTTTATTTTTCGTGTCTACGCAGTCAGGGGAATGTTTACTCTGAATTTCATGACTCTAGTTGCGGTCATTTGCTTTTTATTCCCTTTTTCCATTTTAACCCCAAAACGTACGCATTTCGAAAAGTTCGTTTATTTTACGTGTCTGCGCAATTAGAGCTGTAGTCGTTTAGTTGGTACTATTTTTATCCCTCCATTCCCATTTGACCCCTTAAAAGTACGAATTTGGAAAAATAATTTTATATTATGTCTCTACTCAGTTAGAGGAATGTACACACCGAATTTCGTGTTTCTAGCTAATGTCGTTTAATAGGTACCATTTTTATCCCTTTTTGTCCCATTTCACCCCCTAAGAATAAAAATTACTTTATGATGCACGTTTTTGTTATAGGGGGAATCAGTAAGTACACGCAGACATATTGAAAATAAATGCTTAAATACTCTAAACTATTATGGTTTATTATGGGTATTTTTAGTCCTTGTGAGGGGAAAATTTTTCCCTTTGGACCGATTTCGCCCAGTTTCAATCCCAACCGATCTACGACTATAAGACGCATTTATGGACGTCCCAGCTCCTTTCGTTTAGCTAGCGTGCTTTCAACAGACGGACGGACATGGCTAGAGCGTCTTATAATTTTATGACGATCATGAATATATATACTTTATAGGGTCTCAGGTCGATATTTCAAGGTGTTACAAACGGAATGTCAAAGTTAGTATACCACCCTCCTGGAGGTGGAGAGTATAAAAACAAGGCTGTAGCTACTCCCCTCCCAGTACCTGCCAAACAATTGTCTCTACCCTAGGTAGAATTAGATCCTTTGTAACTCCTATACCGGTGCTGAAATTCATTATGACTTCATATTTTATCATGATTTTACAATTATTTTACAAATTTCCAGTACCTCCCACATACATAATCTGGCACTAAGTAAAATTTAATTCCTTCCATACACATGTTCTCTCAGAGTTAGGATATATATAAGTCGGTTTAACCGACTGAAACTTACTTACTTGTTTATAAGCAAATTAGGATATTTGTTAATTAAAATTGAAAAATTTTGTTTTATTTTACTCTTTATTTTTTCGTTTGTATTTTTGGTCAGAAATCAATATTTTATTTTTTAATAGAATGCAAATTTATTTACAAATGGCATGGTGACATTTATTCCTTTTTTTAAAAAACGGATATTCGGCAAGTGGGTAGTGGTAGTCTGCAGCCAAGTAATATATGGCATCATGCCATTTGTAAATAAATTTACATTCTATTAAATAGAGATTTACGTAGTCTTGAGCCAGGACAATAGTCCAGTTCAAATCAAATATTGAAAAAAATTTAATAATTTTAAGACAACACACAATTACACTACGTAACAAAACAAAGATCTAATTAACACACAAGTTATTATGGATTTCCGAAACCGAAAACCGGGCCAACCGGGGTTTTCATTTCATTAAAAATCGCGGTTTTCGGAAAACCGGGTAAACCGGTTTTTTATAGTCGGTCTCGACCGGGTTTCAATTATGGGAAAACTTTTCTTTTTTTCAGTGCGAATTTCGCTATGATACGCCACTTTTAATATTAAATGTTGCCTCATTAGACGCTTTTGAACAATATATCTGTCCATATTGACATTGGGACTTATAGACAAATTTGTAGTAAAATCGTCATGGAACTTTATTCCAATTTTAGCTCAGACGGCCAGAAGACGCCCTTTCGTTGAGAACAATCGTACTTCTATGTTGTTTATTATCAATTCTGTGGATTTGGAAATCGCCAGAATTTCAGCTGGAAACACATTACATACATAAATCTTTGATTATATAAAATTGCCATAAAACCTAAACGTCTCACTACGATCAAAAAAAATAAAAATAAAAAAATAATTACAGCACTATTCGGATTAACACTGTATGATATTGGCTAGGAACGTCCAATAATGGAACTTTTATTGCTCTAAGAAAAACCCAAAGTAAATCTGTCCGACCGGTTTTATATAAAATTGAAAACAAGGTAACCGGTTTTTTAAAATCACGGTTTTCGAAAAAACCGAAAACCAGACATTGTTAAAAAACCGTTTTCATTGAAGGTATCTTTAAGATTTCTTCTCTGATTTTAAAAATATAGGCCCGATCAGACCTGCTTAGTATTCAATTAAAGGTAATTATGATGAATACAACGATTGAGAATTTCTCTCAAACATAGAAATAGTAGTTTAGATACGGTCCAAAAAATATTATTTTTCAAAAAATCTTTTTTCTGTTGACAAGAAAATCCCGGTAACAATAGAAACAAGTAAGGAAAGGTTAAAGTTGAGCTAAATTTCTACCTGAGTACAATTCATGTAGGTAAAAATGTAAAAATCGGAAAGGATTTTTGTGTGTGTCTTAATAGTCGAATATATTGTACCAAATTTGAAGAATTCTGTTAAAATATGTGATTTCCTGAGCGGAAAAGTCAAATCGAGAGCAAAATTTGTATGGGAGTTATATATAAATCGAAACCGTTCTAATACATTTTAACCATAGGTGTTTCCAGTTGAAGCATAAGATGTTTTGCGAATTTTGAAGAAATCTGTTCAAATTTGTGGTTTCTAGAGTGAAAATAGTCAAATTGGGAGTGAAATTCGTATGGGGGCTATATCTCAAACTGAACCGATTTCGATCGTTGTGCAAGATTTCATTTGGTTCTGATTATAATTGCGACCTGTACCTCTATTACAAGAATAGATGGTCGGACGGACGGACATTGCAAAATCGACTCAGAAAGTTATTCTAAGATGATTTGTATAATAAACAAATGCACAAACATGTGTATCAGGAATGTGTATCAGGTTGGTACAACTGTACCATTTTTGGTACAATTAAGACCTTTAAAATACAATGGTATTCCAATGATATATTTTGTACAATTTCGTATTTATAGTTTCTAGCTAAAAACGGCCCTAAAATTAATATTTTAACATCAAATATTGGGCTAATTTAGTTACATATGCTAACAAGCTCTGAATAGAGATTGGTAAATCGGAAAAAAAGTGTTTTTAAAAATAAGTCTAAATTAAATAATAATATCAATAATGGTAAAATTGTACTAAAGGATTGGAAATTCGAACGATCGCAAATAGAAAACGGCTGGAGAAAAAAGTCAAGAAATATATTTAAACTTCTACTACAAAGGATTTCGTAGAATTCCGAAGTTTTGCGAATAGAATGAGTTTTTTTGACTGATCTTATGCATATATCTGACTGCGAAATCGAGTTCATATCCAATTGAAATTTGATAGTTTAACTTGATTTGAAATCGATTTCGGCATTAGCGTGAAAAGACTATTCGACGATTTAGACCATTTTGATCATTTCACATTAAATGAACCATCAAAATGGACGGGAAGAATTTTCAAGAAATTGCAGTAGCAACATGAAGGGTCGGGACCGGTATTTTTATACCCTACACCACAGCGTATAAGGCTTTGTGCATTTGTTTGTAACACCCAAAAGGAGGCGAGATAGACCCATCGTTTATTATACCGATCGACATAGAATCCACTCCCGATTTGACTTTTTCCGCTCTATAAACCTCATAAAGGGTGTTTTTTATTGGGGTATAGAACTTTAAGTTGGCATCACTTTTTTAACTGGCGGCCATTTTGTCAGCTGTCAAGTGATTAATATTTAGTTTGGTTTGCCATTTCATCATGAACTGGTTGACAAAAGAACAACGCTTGCAAATCGTGCAAATTTATTTCGAAAGTAATGGTTCAGTTCGCGAAGTTCACCGCAAGCTCCGTCCATTTTATGGTCGACATAATCGTCCATCAGAGCAATTAATTCGAAGAGCGCATAATTTCGCGGAATGGACCTGTCAAGTGACCACCAAGATCGTGTGATTTGACACCGTTGGATTATTTTCTTTGGGGACATGTGAAGTCGCTCGTCTACGCCAACAAACCAGAAACGTTAGGGGACTTGGAAGCCAACATTCGTGGCGTGGTTGAAAATTGGACCTGTAGAATTGGCTATATTCGAGCCAGCCGCGGCGGCCACATGCCCGAAATCATATTTAAGCATTAATGGCATAAAATTATCCTTCCAATAAAGCCAAATTGATGGACATTAAAACGATTTTCTTGTGTTTTATTTCAATTCGAAGTTCTATACCTCAATAAAAAACACCCTTTATTCTAACAGATCGTCTTCAAATCGTGCAAAATATCTTATATTTCAACTGGAAACACATGTTGTAAAAATATGTTAGATCGGTTCAGATTTATATATAGCTCCCATACAAATTTCGCTCCCAATTTGAATTTTTCCGCTCTAGAATCCACATATTTCAACAGATTTTTTTCAAAATAGGCAAAATACCTTATATTTTAACTGGAAACACTTATGGTAAAAATGTGTTTGATCGGTTCAGATATATATATAGCTCCCATAGAAATTTCGCTCCCAATTTGAATTTTTCCGCTCCAGAATCCACATATTTTAACAGATTTTCTTCAAAATTGGCAAAACATCATATATTTAAACTAGGAACACCAATTGTGAAAATGGATAACATCGGTTCAGATTTACATATAGCACTCACACAAATTTCGTTCCCACAGAATCCGCGTATTTTCAGAGAATTTTTTAAAATTGAGCACGTTATACTTCAACTAGAATAATTTATTGTGAAAGTTAGTCACTTCATTCCAGGTTTGGATATTTGTATCGGGGCTAAAAATATTATTCTCGATTTGACAAATTGGACACACACACACACACATTAGCCTGTGATTAGGAAACATACAAAAAATTTCCCCGTTTTCACTTTTTTACTCAATTGAATTGTATTCCGATAGAAAGTGGAGTATATCATATAGTCGGCCCCGCCCGACTTTAGCCTTTCCTTACTTGTTTATCAAATCAAATTATTTAAATTTTTGATATAAAATTATAAATAATTATAAATTGTACTAGATATAAACTGAATTTCTATTGCTTATCCAGACACTGAAATACGTGTATTTAATATGAGGTACATGTATTTGCAACATGTTCCACAAATATTTTGGGTCGGAACAGTAAAATTTAATAAGCTGGATGGTACAAAACCCAACTTATTATTTTGTATCCCTGATGTGTATACATACACCATTGTATACACAAAGAAAAACAAAAATATTTTAAAGAAACGAATGAGTTGAGTCTTTTTTTTTAATAAATTTAGGAAAATTTTGAATTGAGTCGTTTTTATATTTGGGAAACAATATCTTTTATTCTTTGGATGCCATTAACCCATATTGGCGTGGGGCCATATAGGACCCACAGCAACAATATTTTCGGTCTTTTATGTAAAATGTGTTACAATATTAAGTGCAAGTAAATTTTGGAAATAAAAGTAAATGAAGGATAGCTAAATTCTATCGTACGGACTTTATGGACGAAAATATTGTTTTTATGGACCATATATGGCCGCACGCCAACATGTTTTAATGGCATCCCAAGAATAACATGTCTTAATGACTTGCAATGAATGAAAGTTATTAGGGTATTATTTCCCATAAACAATATATTTCCTCGCACTGTTTACAGTTGTATACTTTGGAAACATTTTTCCGAATTTCCCATCCTATTCATACTACCCCAATACCAACAACGAAATGCCGAGCCTGCAGCCATTTCATAGGCTACAATAAGCAGCAAAATTGTTGGGCTTGCACCCCGCAAAAAAGTCATATTTTTCAAATGCATTGAAGCTGAATGTAGTAAACATTCGAGGCCTGTTTAAGCTCTTTTCGTTTCGTTTCATTTCTCCCTTCGCTTCATTCTTCTATTTATTTTTCCTTTCGGTTTTTACTGTTCTTTTGCTGTAGTTGTTGTTGCTGGTGTTGTTACTCTCTGTTATTCGGCTTCGACGGCCTCTTCCGCCTCCGCCTCCTCCTCCACCACGGTGGTGTTCATAAATACCAATGAAATTGAAGTGTTTTAACTTGTTATATAAAGGATTTTTCATGCTCTTTTCACTTGTATGTCGGCCGTTGTAGTCCTGTATTCCTTCGGTTCCGTCATTTTGGGCACCGCACCGGAGGCAAAATATTTCATGTGACAAAACATGCTTCAATGAAATTTTAACAATTTCACCCCACCCCCTCCCCACCGCTTTTAACCCATCTCCATCAAACACTTGCAACGCCAGCACCAGCACCCGCCAAGGAAATAAATCGCTGTACAGCGCGAGCTATGCCTCCAACATGAGAAGGCTGTTTTTGGTGATGTGAATACAGTGGGCCAGAGTAACTATCAAGCGGTACAAAGGCAGGGTTATGAATCCAAGGATACTTTTACAGTCGCCGCTGCGTTTTATTTAGCTTCTAATACTTTGCGAGTACGATATTCCTATAGGTTGCCTCTTTACTGCCGACGCACAGTGGTTCAGAATGAAAATTCATCGGCCAAAATCCAATAACTTTTGTTCTAGTAGACATTTTTGAGTTCTGTAAAAAACCAAAATTAGACAAGGACCCAAGGATTATTTTGAGATATCAACATTAAAAATCGGGATATGTTTTAGAAATCGGCCCAAAGTTGACTACCTTTCGAATTTTTTGATTTTAAAGAAAATTAAAATTAGATTTGAACTGGGATATTGTCCTGGCTCAAGACCATTTTGCATCTATATTTAATAGAATGCAAATTTATTTAGAAATGGCATGGTGACATTTATTACTTGGCTGCAGACTACCACTATCATGATTTCCACCCTGTCTAAAGGTTTCATTCAGGTGGCTTCGCAGCGACTTTTCAACATCAAACCCGGCCTCTATAAGGAGATGATTTTCACAAACGAACGAGAATCACAACTCACTTGCCGAATTTGCGTTTAAAAAATCGCACCAAGTAATAAAGTACGCATGCCATCTTACAAGCATCTCATTGAGTTGCATATGTAAGTATGTGTATGTGCAGGTATAGTTACCCAGCAATACTTCTGCCGTGCCAACGCTCATTTGTTTTAGTTTTTTCGTTTGTATTTTTTTGGTCTGTAATCAATATTTGATTTGAACTGGGATATTGTCCTGGCTCAAGACCATTTTGTATCTATATTTAATAGAATGCAAATTTAGTCATTTTCGTCTCATTAACTTCTGAAATGTAATATTGCCCGATTTTTAATTTTCTCAAAATAATCCTTGGGTTCTTGTCAAATTTTGGTTTTTTACTGAACTCAAAAATGTCTACTAGAACAAAGGTTTTTGAATTTTGGCCGATAGATTTTGATACTCAACCACTGTGCGACGCTGCGTTTTCTCAACAAACTTTGTTATGTTATGTTAGTTGCAAAATTGAGTGTCGACGATTTTTTTACTCAACTTCGGAGTTGTCTAGAGTATATCGGTTCCGAATCAGCTGCTGAAGAAAAACGCAGCGTTGATAAACTTTGACTTTGACATTCATGACATTCCGAAACAGCTGTTCAAGAAAAACGCTCTGTGCTGCGTTTTATTCGACTTGTTGTTTGTTGTGATTGCCGAATTAGTTGTTCAAGAAAAACGTAGCTCGTGAGACCATTTAAAAACCTTCGAATATTTACTTTGAGCCACTGTGTATATTGTATATTATATATATTAGGGTGCGCTGAATTGAAATTAAGAGATCTCCTCGAAGATTTGAGTACCGAACTTGTGTTTTGCGAAGCTACTTATGGACTTCAATCATAAAACCGAGCAAAAGTTTAACGTTCAAATCAATGGTGTCAAAGGAAGTGTATTGAGGAGGGTACTTGTGATTCCAAATCCACGAACTATGAGCAATGAAATCAACCAACTGTAAAATGATTCAATTGTAAAATTGAATTTTAGACAAACGTTATTATTTCTAAATCTAATCAAATAAACTGCAGCAAACAAAACATTTTTAATAAAACAATTTCAAAGCCGTCATTCACCATTTAAAATTGAATATAATTACAATAGGGTGTACAGAAAAGTGGGGGTTTCAAATCATGTTCCTTAAAAAACAGAGTTTCACATTCTCAAAATCAGCTCCTTAGCACGCCTCGCTTGAGTCCAGTTGATTTGCTATTCCACCAAAACCCTTCTTCCTCCACACCCTAATGTAGTTATATACAAATGTCGGTATGCAGTTTTATATGTGTGCGTGTGTGTATGTCGCACCATCACAAAACGACCGTAAAAAATCATCGGAACGGCAAATAAATATTTCAGTTGCATTTCACAACACAACACAAATCTAATGTTTTGTTTTGGAAATGACACATCATTTTCTCAAATTAATATTTTTCGATTAATCAACCGAGTGTAAACATGCAGCAGCCAGCGCTGAAAAATAGTTTCAATTTGTTTGATGTTTTTTTTTTTTCTTTTTCAAAATTATTTGGATTTTTTCTAAAATGTTCGTTTGCCGTAACGTCGTTTATGGATTGTTTGTTGGAGGCCGTGTGGCGTCTAAGTGATGCATCAAAATGAAGAGCGTTGAGGAATATATTTAAAAACATCAAATGCACTTTAAAATGTGTTATTTTTGAAATAGAGTATGCTTTTGATGTCGTAATAGAAGTGGATATCAATTTGTGTATTCACTCTGTCCGAATAATAATCGTACATAATTAGTGAGATACTAATAATATTTAGTTCTCAGGGTTAAATATAGTTACATAGATTATCCTCAGCCTGTAGGGATGTCAGATGAAAGACATTAGACAAATGGAAATAGAGAAAAGTATTGAAGATACATACTCAATCGATCCAATTGGGCATAACTACGAAAAATCACCCTAGGATTGGTATACATATATAGGGCCCGCCATCTAACTTTTTTTTCAACTATTCAACCGTTGGACTATTATTTGTGGGGTGCCCGAGGCAGCCATTTGAATAAAATCATTTTCCATTATTAACCGGAAGGATTGTACTTTCAAATAAAAAAAGAAATTTGAGTAAATATTCAGTAGTTTTTTACAGCATTTTCAAAAAAAAAGTTATTTTGCGGATTATGAATATGAATTAATTTATTACACCATACAAAATATTAAAAAAAACTTTGATTTTAATTAATTTTTTACTGTCTGGTCGAGTTACATTTTTGAAGGATAAAACTATTAAATTTTTTGTTATTTTTCTGTTAGTCTTAGAAAAGCGATGCCATTACCAAATGAAAGAGGAAGCTTTGGGTAATCTAATTAAATTTTGTGGTTCTGGGAAGTGGAACAAAAAGTCCAAACCATTTTCTCTCAAATATTAGAAAAAAAATATATATAATTTATGGTACTTACTGTTCAACAATACATATCCAAATTTCATATTCATTTTCGTTTTACATAACCAACCCTTTGGCTGGTACAATTTGTATCCCATTTCGGTACGTTCTCCTTAAAAGGTACTAATTTCTAATAATTCTTTTTCAAGAGTCTACGCAGTCGAATTTCACGGTCTTAACTTCAGCAGTACGAATTTCGAAAAATCCACTTATTTTACAAGAATGCGACCTGTTGTCGTTTGATTGGTACCAATTTTGCTCCATTTCACCCCTTAAGGAATGAATTGAAATGCGCGAAACCGGTCCAGAGGGAAAAGTTTTCCCTAATAAAGACAAGAAATGCTCCCAATAAAGCATGTTTTTTGAATATGTCTGCTTATATTTACTTTAAAGTTGGAAATTTTTATCATATTTCTCACTTGTGTCAAATATTTTTCAGAGTAAATATTTTTTATTTTCGTATATATGTAACAAGTAGTATTTAAAAGAGAAACAATAAACTCAGTAACTTGGACCTAAGTAGGAAGACGAAACTCTAAAATACCAATTATTTAGATTTTTGGAATTAAAATTTATAGGTGTTTCTTCTTGCATTTCATCAAGTACAAAAAAATGCATTTGTTATTCGAATTTATACATATTTAATATTATAACTAGAAACACCTATGTTGAAATTGGGTAAGATCGGTTCAGATTTAGATATAGCCCCCATATAAATGTCGCTCCCGATTTTACTATTGCCGCTTTAAAAGCCACATATTGTGCTCGATTTTCTTTAAATTTGGCACAGCATATTATAATCTAACTAGAAACACCTGTGGCTAAAGCGGGCCAGATCGGTTCAGATTTGATATAGCCCCATACATTGACTTTTGCGCTATAGAAACCACATATTGTACCGATTTTCTTTAAAATTGGCACAACATCTTATAGTCCAACTAAACAAAACTATGGTGAAAGTGGGTAAGATCGGTGCAGATTCAGATTCAGACTTAAATGTAGTCCAAATACAAATGTTGCTCCCAAAAGTTTAACCGATTTTGGCCAAACTATACACTTTATAAAGAGTGATTTTTTTGAGGTTAGGATTTTCATGCATTAGTATTTGACAGATCGCGTGGGATTTCAGACATGGTGTCAAAGAGAAAGATGCTCAGTATGCTTTGACATTTCATCATGAATCGTCTTACAAACGAACAACGCTTGCAAATTATTGAATTTTATTATCAAAATGCGTGCACTGTTAAGAAAGTTCATTGCGCGCTTCCATTTTATGGTCAGTTTAATCGACCCACTGAAGCGGCTATTCGGGCTATTGTGACTAAATTTCGCACCAAATTTACATTGTTGGACATTAAACCACCAACACGCTTACGTAGAGTGCGAACTGAAGAAAATATCGCAGCTGTATCGGCCAATGTTAATGATGACCACCAATTTTCGATTCGTCGCCGTTCGCACCAATTGGGTCTCTGTTACTCAAAAACGTGGAAATGCCAAAATTGGACTAAGCGGATGGACCACCTAAGACGCAGCCGCGGTCAACATTTAAATGAAATTATCTTCAAAAAGTAAATGTCATGGACCAATCTAACGTTTCAAATAAAGAACCGATGAGATTTTGCAAATTTTATGCGTTTTTTTTAAAAAAAAAGTTATCAAGCTCTTAAAAAATCACCCTTTATTTCACCTATTTCGTTCCAGGTTTCAATATATCTCCATACAAATGTCCTTTCCGATTTAACATTTTTTGTCAAACACATACATTTACAGGATACAAACCAGTAAGGAAAGGCTAAAGTCGGGCGGGACCGACTATATGATACACTCCACTTTCTATCAGAATACAATTCAATTCGGAAAAAAAGTGAAAACGGGAAGAATTTTTGTATGTTTCCTAATCATAGGATAATATGTCCTGGTTCAATTTGTCAAATCGAGAAGAATATTTGTATCAGGGCTATATCCAAACATGGAATGAAGTGAACCATTTCACAATAGGTTCTTCCAGTTCTCAATTTGGTGTGTTTCATGGGTATTTCTAGTTTAAATAGAAGGTGTTTTGCCAATTTTGAAGAAGATCTTTTAAAATATGTGGTTTCTACAGCAGAAAAAGTCAAATCGGGAGTGAAATTCGTATGGGGGCTATATCTAAATCTGAACCGATCTGGCTCATTTTCACCGTGGGTGTTTCTAGTTGAAATATAAGATGTTTTGCCAATTTTGAAGCACATCTGTTAAAATATGTGGTTTCTACAGCAGAAAAAGTCAAATCGGGAGTGAAATTCGTATGGGGGCTATATCTAAATCTGAACCGATCTGACCAATTTTCACCATAGGTGTTTCTAGTTGAAATGTAAGATGTTTTGCCAAGTTTGACGAACAGCTGTTGCAATATGTGGTATCTAGCGTGAAAAGAGTCAAATCGGGAGTGAAATTCGTAAGGGGGCTATATATAAATCTGAACCGATTTTCTTCAAATTAAATAGCGTTCGTCCTTATCCCGAAAAACTTTGTTGTGCAAAGTTTCATTTGGTTCTGGCTACAATTGCGACATGTACTTTGATTACAAGAATAGATGGACGGACGGACGGACATCGTTAAATCGATTCAAAACGTGATTCTAAGTCGATCGGTATAATTAACAATGGGTCTATCTCGTTCCCTTTTAGGTGTTACAATCAAATGCACAAAGACATAATACTCTCGTGGAGTGTATAAAAATGCCAAGGCATCGGTTGCAACCCAAGTATATGTATACACTCCACGAGAGTATTATGTCTTTGTGCATTTGTTTGTAACACCTAAAAGGAAACGAGATAGACCCATTGTTAATTATACCGATCGACTTAGAATCACTTTTTGAATCGATTTAACAATGTCCGTCCGTCCGTCTGTCCATCTATTCTTGTAATCAAAGTACATGTCGCAATTGTAGCCAGAACCAAATGAAACTTTGCACAACAAAGTCTTTCGGGATAAGGACGAACGCTATTTAATATGAAGAAAATCGGATCAAATTTAGATATAGCCCCCATGAATTTCACTCCCGATTTGACTCTTTTCACTCTAGATATCATACATTGCAACAGATTTTCTTCAAAATTGGCAAGACATCTTATATTTCCACTAGAAACACCTGTGTTGAAAATTTTTTAAATCGGTTCAGATTTATATATAGCTCCCATACAAATTTCGCTGCCAATTTGACTTTTTCAGCTCTGGAAGCCTGATATTTTAACAGATCTTCTTCAAATCTTCCAAAAGATCTTATCTTTCAACAAGAAACACTCATGGTGAAAATGGGTCAGATCGGTTCAGATCGGCCCCGCCCGACTTTAGCCTTTCCTTACTTGTTTTATACTGTACAAAATTAGCCACTGTCTGAAAATGAAAGCGAAAACATAATAACAAATTTGTTAATGCAAAATAGCACCTCAAGCGTTCATGTTTTCCATGAACTAAAGAAAGTTCCAATACTATATGTGGTTTCGCTATAAAATAACCACTCTTCTATTTTAACATTTATGAACATTAAATGCATCTACAGCAATATTTTGGCCGTGATATCGTCAAAATCATTTAGAATATACTTAATTGGAATATTCTTTGCATAATGCAATCAACAAAGTCGAGATTTGGGGACATCAAATTTGGGAGTTTTTGCCGTTGATAATACTCTATGCGGCCTCCGGTCGCTTCAAATACTATAAAATTACCTTACTTTATTTATATTTGTCGTAAGCACACACAAACGCCACTTAAATTATGGATATTTTGTTAAAAACGGTGAACTTTAAGATAAATTCAAATTTTCAAAATCAACATGTTTTTCAACTTAAATGTTCTCGTTCCGAACAATAAAGATATTTGCATATGCAACATCTAAATCGATGGGCAGACGAATAAATAAGTGTTGGACCATTGCAGACCTGTGTTTAGTGAAGTAACTCCAAAGCATATGATTTGTAGGGATCATATCCTTAGATAGCATGCAAAAATATTTGAAAATAAATAGTTCTCTTAATTTATTATTTATTACATATTTATAATTTTTCTCAGATTTACTTTAAAATTTAACCTTATAAACATAACCTTCAAGAATTTAGCCAACTTGTTTGCCCAACACATTAACTTTTGCTTACAATTCATAACGACTACAGTTTGTTTGGCTCTCACTGAAAACTTTTGCTCTGCTTTAACAACACATGCTCTCTGCATGTTTAGTTAAAAACTTAAAGTTTTAAATGTTCAAATTTCTTTGCACACACACACGCACGCACACACAAATAATTTATTCCTCCACTTAAAGTCCATTCCGAAACACATACCATACATATAGAATATATATATAAATATGTATGTATGTTAGCTGAAATGGAAACGGACTTAATAACGAAAACCTTGAGATGTACTGGATTGGGCTTTCGAGGACTAAATTTGTAGCCTGCATAACACAGTTATACACTGTTTTATGTGTATTCAATTTCAAAATACAAACGGAAGCGAAATGAATCCAAAATGTAATACATGATTCTGAAACGATTTAACAGCACCCACCGTTATAAACGAGCTTCGGGCCGTCCGTCTGTCTATGCATCCATTGCCCCGTCTTCGAAGTCCAGATCGTAAATTTAAACTAGGACACTAGTCCTTAGATTAACCCCCCTATATAATTTCATACCGCTCAACACCATTTTCAATTGAAATTGAGAAAATACAATATTATATATTAAATGCAAATTGAATTATATATTAAATGCAAAACAGAAAACAAATTTTAATTGAGAAATGTAAATTGAAATTGAGAAAATACAAATTGAAATTCAGAAAATGTAAGTTCAGAAATGTAAATTGAAATTGAGAAAATACAAATTGAAATTCAGAAATGAAAATTAAAATTGAGAATATAAAATTTGACCGGTGACTGCGACAGAGCAGTTCAACATTCCACGACTATTTACCAAATTGGAGTTGTTTTTTCCTTATACTATTTGATTCTTATTTATAAACTTGCCACAATTTCTTCTCAATTTCAATGTGTCTTTTATCATTTTAATATTTTAATTTCCCTATATCAATTTGTTTTTTCTCAATATTATTATTATTGTTTTTTTGTTTTTGTTTTTTTTATTATTGTTTTTCCCCAATAATAATTTGTCTTTTCTCAATATCAATTAGTTTATTCTCAATTTCAATTTTCATTTCTGAATTTCAATTTGCATTTTTTCAATTTCAAATTTCATTTCTCAATTTCAATTTGTATTTTTTCAATTTGCATTTCTGTATTTCAATTTGTATTTTCTCAATTTCCATTAGTTTGTTCTCAATTTCAATGTGTCTTTTATCATTTTAATATTTTAATTTCCCAATATCAATTTGTTTTTTCTCAATATTATTATGTTTTTCCTTAATAATAATTTGTCTTTTATCAATATCAATTAGTTTATTCGCAATTTCAATTTTCATTTCTGAATTTCAATTTGCATTTCCTCAATTTTAAAGTTCTTTTCTCAATTTCAATTTGCATTTCTGTATTTCAATTTCTATTTTATCAATTTAAATTTTCATTTCTGAATTTCAATTTGCATTTTCTCAATTTCAATTCGTATTTTCTCAATTTCAATTTGCATTTCTCAATTTCAATTTGTATTTTCTCAACTTCAACTTGCATTTCTCAATTTCAATTTGTATTTTCTCAATTTCAATTTGCATTTCTGTATTTCAATTTGTATTTTCTCAATTTCCATTAGTTTATTCTCAATTTCAATGTGTCTTTTATCATTTTAATATTTTAATTTCCCAATATCAATTTGTTTTTTCTCAATATTATTATGTTTTCCCAATAATAATTTGTCTTTTCTCAATATCAATTAGTTTATTCTCAATTTCAATTTTCATTTCTGAATTTCAATTTGCATTTCCTCAATTTTAAATTTCATTTCTCAATTTCAATTTGTATTTTCTCAATTTCAATTTTCACTTCTCATTATACCCTACACCACAGGGTATGATGTCTTTGTGTATTTGTTTGTAACACCCAAAAGGAAACGAGATAGACCCATCGTTTATTATACCGATCGACTTAGAATCACTTTTTGAGTCGATTTAGCGATGTCCGTCCGTCCGTCTGTCCATCTATTCTTGTAATCAAAGTCCAGGTAGCAATTGTTGTTAGAACTAAATGAAACTTTGCACAACGAAGTTTTATCGGTTAAGGACGAACGCTATTTAATTTGAAGCAAATCGGTTCAGATTTATATATAGCTCCCATACAAATGTCTCTTCCGATTTGACTCTTTCCGCTCTAGGAACCACAAACTTTGACAGATTTTCTTCAAATTTGGCAAAACAGCTTATATTTCACCTAAAAACAGCTCTGGTAAAAATAGGATAGATCGGTTCAGATTTATATATACAGGGTGGCTGATGAATACTGCTACAATGCTACTTAATGCTGCTGTTAAAGGACTTATTCTTTGCAGAACTGCATCGAAAGTGAATCCCTTTCAACACTGTGTGGTTTCAACAGGATGATGCGACTTTGTCACATAGCCAGGTCCTGCTATGAGAGAGAATTGCTGCGAAAGTTCCCCAAGAAGGTGATTTCTAGACACTCGACATTTCTTTGGCCCCCAAAGTCTCCTGACCTCACTGCACCTATCTTTTTCTTGTGGGGTTATTTCATCTGGAAGTTTACAAACCAAATCAAAAAAATTGATGATTTAAAGCAATGCACTCCATCAACAATTGAGACAATTCTTACTGCAACTCTGCAGGATGTAATGAATAATGAATTTTGCACATACGTCACCGGCTATCGTCATGTCATTTAAATTCTTTTATTTTTAAACCCGTTAAAAAGGTTTAATAAAAATGTATCGGTTGTCAAATGAACAAAGAAAAAGTAATTTACATGAATTAAACAAAAAGTTATTTTAGTTTCTTAATGTAGTGTCATTCATCAGCCACCCTGTAGCTCCCATACAAATGTCTCCTCCGATTTGACTCTTTCCGCTCTAGAAACCACAAACTTTGACAGATTTTCTTCAAATTTGGCAAAACAGCTTATATTTCAACTAAGAACAGCTCTGGTAAAAATAGGATAGATCGGTTCAGATTTATATATGGCTCCCATACAAATGTCTCCTCCCATTTGACTCTTTCCGCTCTATAAACCACACATTTTGACAGATTTTCTTAAAATTTGGCAAAACAACTTATATTTCAACTAAAAACATCTCTCTCCAATACAAATTTCGCTAGAAATAGCATATTTAAACAGATTGTCTTCTAATTCGGCACATCAGCTAATGTTTCAAATAGAAACAACTAAGCGAAAGTGGGTCACATCGCACAGAGGGTTTAAATCACCAAAATTAAAAAAATTAATTAAAAAATAAAAAAATATTTTTTTTGAAAATTGTTTATTATACGATTAGAGAATATAAAATTCTACATCAGTACCGAAAATATCAATGACATATGTTGTTTACTTTTCCAGTTGCACTGCCTTAAAGTGAAGCATGTTTTGAGTTTTACGCGAACAGTTCTGAAAATTGACATACTTCAAAGGTTAATATCTTTTTCCCTATTGTAAAAAGTAGCACTTAGATTACAGAATCTTCAAGCTCAGGTATTTTGGAGTGATTTTTCAAAACAATGTTTTAACGAAAGTATTTTAGAAATATTTTTAAAAAATTGTTGAAAATATGTCTAAATTTAAGGTATTTTCAAAATATATGTGATTCTGTAACATACCGCCAGATGGTGAATTTCTAATTAAATTACAATGTGTTAGCTTCAATATTCCGCAATTACATGTTGCGTGTTTTTGCGCCAATTTATTTTATTAAATAAATTGTTAAAATAGTCACTCTTTATGGGTGCCAATACATTAAGTTTTATTGTACAACTGGAATTTAGAATATGACGAAAACTTAATATTTAAATATTTTGTAATGAAAAATAAGTCTTTTAATTTACTTAACACATAAATGAAAAAATTATTTCTAATGAAAATCATTCACAGAAGCAGAATGAGGCTCCAAGTCACACAATAAATCTTAATCTTATAAACATCACTATATAAAAACGAAGTGGTGTAGGGTATAACAAGTACGGAAAGACTACAGTCGGGTGATGCCGGCTATATGATACCCTGCATATTCTATCCTATTTAAAGTAATTTACTACCAATTCTAAATGAATTAAAATTTCTGCAACAGTTTAAAGCCGGACACAATCGAAACATTGTCATGAGCAAATGTCACCAAATCTGGTGGGACAATTGTATGGGGGCTTTATCAAACAATGGATCGATGTCACCAAATTTAACAACAGCTGTTTGTAGGTGCAATATAACGTTATGTGCCAAATGTGAACAAAATTGGGTAAACAATGTTGTCAATATAGCGGAAAAGTCAAATTTGGAAATACATTTGTATGGGAGCTATACCTAAAAATAAACCTAAGTGACCAACTTTCACCATAAATGTTTCTATTTGAAATATAACGTGTTGTGCCACAATATCGGTTAAAATATGTGGTATCTTGAGCGAAAAAAGTCAAGTCGGGAGTGACATTTGTATGGAAGATTTATCTAAATCTGAACTGATTTGCTTCAAATTTAATAGTATCTGTAATTGACGCGAAAAAATTAGCTGTACCAAGTTCTGTTGGGATTGGATAATAATTGCGACTTGTACTTCGATAACAAGAATTTATACACGGACGGATTATTAATTTATTTTCAGGAAAACCATTTTTTCCACTAAATTGTACTGAAATTATGTTTTCTTTTGCTGATAATGGTATAAATATTGAAAAAATATAAACATTACCGGACCCGAAGGCTTCCCCGAATTAATCTCCATTTTTGGCGATTTCAACCCTCTGTGCATCGGTTCAGATTATATATAGCTCCCGATTTGATTCTTTCCGCTCTGGAAACCACATATTTAACACTCCATAAAAAGGGAAAGCGTCTAATATTTCAACTAGAAAACCTTTGCTAAACATGGATCAGATCGGTTCAGATTTGTATATAGCTCCCATTCATAGTTTGTGTTCAAATTTTCTTACAACTACAGATAGAAGTATGGAATTTGACTAAGTGTAGGGTATCATATAGTCGGCCACGCCCAACTTTAACCTTCCTTACTTGTTTTCAACTTATATTTTCTCAATTTCAACTGAAAATGGTGTAGAAGTCACATATAAATGACCTTCACCCATCAATCTGCCCAACAATATCACCTGTTTCGAAGGACCCATATTTACTAAAAGTGAGATTCATCGCTCCTTCCTTCTTAGAGTGGATATCACTCAACCGGGTGGGCTATATCCACATTTCTGTTCATCCTTCGGTTTGCCTCCCAATTGGGACGTAGCTTCGGGAAAATCCTATTGAAAATATAAAATAATGAACCTTGCTCTGAAAACAAAAATCTTAAAATGTAGTTGTATCCATTTGCATTCGAGCTAACTATAAACACTAACATACACTTGAAATCCAATGCTAAAAAGTGTTGTTGCTTCGCCCATTTCGACGTCATCGTTATTGTTGTTGTAGTTGTCGTTGCCGTTGTTAATTTATGAAAATTTTATGTTTTACCCACAAAAAAATGAAGATCCTTAAGGATTTTCATAGCGAGCGAAAGGAACAGACTGTTTGTTGTTGTTGGGGCAAGTAACAGTTTACTGACCTTGAAACTTTCGGCTCTCGGCTAGTTTGAAGCAGTCTTTTGTTGCTGGTTGGTTGGTTGTTGCTGCTGAAGATGTCGTTGTTTGCTTGAAATAAATTTAAAATCTATAAAGAACAAAGGACAGGCACACAAAAAAGCCAACGACAAAATATTATTTAAGAATGGTCATTGTCATCCTGTCCTGTTAGCAAAGGGATTTTTGGAGGGTGTCCGCTTTTAGGAAGTTGGATAATAATAAAGCGCATAACTTGTTTTCACCTCCGCACAGTAGTTTAAAACATATTTCTAAGGTTTGAAAGAATAATTACTTATCTCGAATCTCTGGATTTTGAGATTTTACTGCAAAAGTATTTCTGGCCGCTACGAGGACAGAACTGCGGACCTTACGATCACCATAATGGCGCTTTAGAAGCTTCGGAATAGTAGTTGTATATCTAAATCTGGGCCAATTTTATTGTATCTCAATAGCATTTGTTTGTGTTCTCAACACAGAAAACATTTTTGCCCTTAATATTTCAATTACAAATTTAATGGAAGGAAATAATAAAATTTATTAAATCTTTAATTTAAAAATTTAATATTTCTTTGATGTTAGAATTTTATGTATGATCGCAAAAATAAAAAAACATACATGCTAAGTGTGATTCTGGTGACATTGGTAAATTACTACTAGGTATTAACCTACATATATATGTAATAATTATTTATTAAAGTTATATATGTAAATAATAAGTATCTTAAGAGTTCGGAAAATATTTATACATTCAGACCTTTACTTCAAATACACAAGAACAAGAAGTTATCTTATAAAATTAAAAAAATATATATATTTCAACCATCCACACAACCATACAGGTCCTGAGGATGATGGAACCTGCAGAAAAGCCAAACAATACCTAAGAAATACAGATATGTCCAAAGACGGGATTAATGGACACGCGTCAATTGTTTTCTCATCTTAGTAGCATGTTTTATACCCACCACTTCGTGGACTAGGGTATTATAAGTTAGTTTCGCGCCAAAAGTTTGTAACACCAAGAAATAATCGAGCTAGACCCACCTTTAAGTATACCGATCGGCTTAGAATCACCAGCTGAGTCGATTTAACGATGTCCGTCTGCCGGTCTGTCCGTCCGTCCGTCCGTCTGCTGACCATCTAAGCTTGTTCGCACTCTACAGGTCGACGATTATCATGAAACTTGACAGAAGTAATTTTTTCTGGCCAAGGACCATCGGTATAGAATTTGGCGGAAATCGGTTCAGATTTAGATATAGCCCCCATACAAATGTCGCCCTCGATTTGACTTTTTCCGCCCTATAAAGCACATATAGTACCCGATTTTCTTCAAAATTGGTTTTACACCTTATAATCAAACTATAAATACCTGTGGCGAAAGCGGGTTAGATCAGTTCAGATTTAGATATAGCCCCCATACAAATGTCGCTCCCCATTTCACTTTTTCCGCTTTAGAAACCACATATTGTACCCGATTTTCATTAAATTTGGTACAACATCTTATAATCCAACTAGAAACACCTATACAGAAATTGGGAAAGATCGGTTCAGATTTAGATATAGCCCCCATACAAATGTCGCTCCCTATTTCACTTTTTCCGATTTAGAAACCACATATTGTACCCGATTTTCTTTATAATTAGCACAACATTTTATAATCGAACATAAAACACCTATGGTGAAAGTGGGTAAGATCGGTTCAGATTTAGATATAGCCCCCATACAAATGTCGCTCCCGATTTGACTTTTTCCGCTCTAAAAGCCACATATTGTACCCGATCTTCTTTAAAATTGGCACAACATATTATAATCGAACTAGAAACACCTATGCTGAAAGTGGGTAAGATCGGTTCAGATTTAGATATAGCCCCCATACAAATGTCGCTCCCGATTTGACTTTTTCCGCTCAAAAATCCACATATTGTACCCGATTTTCTTTAAAATTGGCACAACATTTTAGAAACCAACTAAAAACACCTATGCTGAAAGTGGATGAGATAGGTTCAGATTTAGATATAGCCCTTATACAAATGTCGCTCCCGATTTAACTTTTTCCGCTCTAGAAACCACATATAGTACCCGATTTTCAATTGGATCAATTACTTTATTATTTGCCATAGTCATTAAATTTGACTAAAGATGAATTTATAGTAACTGTATAATTTATATGAACTACATAAGATTGCTCCCGTGAAATACCTGGGTTTAGTAATCAAGGCGAGGTATATTCACAGGGAGTGGTGTAGGGTATTATATAGTCGGCCCCGCCCGACCTTAGCCTTTCCTTACTTGTTTTTGATGTCTATTACGCCTGGGCCAAATAGATGCGAAGAAGCAACCGTTGCAAAATCAGCGCGAAAAGTAAGAATTGAAAATAACTAAGGGAATATGAGCCTCAGTGGGAGAACTCTAATTTATTGTAATATTATTTCCTCTTATTGATTACTTCCTAGAAACAATTCACAAATCTGTATAACAGGACCTGTATCACGCCCCAAAAGGACACCCTCTAAGAGTGTAAAAGTATACGAAAAGTCTCTAGACTTTTGGTTGGTTTTATTTTTCCCGAAGATTTCGACGAGATGCTAATGTTTACATTAAGCTTTTGTTGTTATGCACAAATTTTCAAAAATCTCCTCAACCCCCGACTCTCACACGCTTTCTCTCTTCCCGACGCCACCAAATGTTCGAATACTGTGGCCACTTGTAAGGTCCTTGTCGCTGCAGGAGTGTTTGTATTTGTAACGTTTTTACTATTTGGAAAGTCAGATGGGTCGGTCTTTCGTTCGTTTTTTTGTTTTCTTCTTCTTCGAATAAATACGAGTTTTTCGTAAAGAAATTGTGTTTCTGCTGCTGTGCCGCTGTACTTTCGCTCATTCGTTTGGTTTTTGTTTTAAATATTTCATATCTGGCAGTGGTTGGCACATTTCTTATGCAGTGTCTGCTTACACGTGTATGACTGTGTATCTGTGGCTGTGTGGGTGTGTATGTTTAACTCTCAGTGCTCTTGTGTATTTTAAGGATATTCAGTCCCTGTTGCTACTGGTACTGCCACTGCGCTTTGTACTGCTTGTACAAAAGCCTCTTATAGTCATAAGCGAAAATTAATTAAATATTTACAGGATTCTTATTTAAAAGTTGTCGATGTTTGGAGGTGCTCATGTGTGTGTGCACAGCGTGTGGGTGTGCATGCAAACTTTTCCTCTGTGTCGATGAGCTTCTCCTTAATTTTTCTTGAGGGGCTGCCGAATAACGCCAACGAATATAAATGGAAATTGCAAATATAATGCAAACGGATTTAAAAAGCGCAAATAAAGGACATTATGCTGCGAGAAGGATGTGCAAAGTTTTCGTATGGATTTGTAAAATGTTGACGAGAAAAACTTTAAATTCATATTGTTGTGCTGAATAATTAATTTGCAATAGAATTTCAATGATTGCAATTTGAATACGTAAACGTTTTTTAGTCTGAAGAATGAAATTCTACCTGCGAGAAATATTTAAACTTAAAAATCTTAACATTCTACAGATATTTTCTGAATATTGTGAAAATGTTGCTTTTAAATCAAAATGTTATTTACCCATCGTCATGAAAGATCATTGGTTTCGTTACAGTCGTAACACAATACCATTTTCTTGCAACTTTCCCAAAAAAAACAAGATTATGAACGTGATATCTATATATATAAAAGAGTTGCGTGATTGAGTGACTGACTGACTGACTGACTGACTGATCACTCCCCAGACCAAACGCCTAGAGCTAGAATCATGAAATTTGGTGTGTACATTTTTCGAAATTCGTACTTTTAAGGGGTAAAACGGGTAAAAAGGGATAAAAATGGTACCAACGCAATGACCAAACGGCTGGGCCTTGAAATTTGGTATGGATATTCCTCTTGTGGCATGAAGACATCCCAAAAAGTGACATTTTAAAATTTCGTACTTTCGGGGGGTTAAATGGTACAAAAAGGGGCAAAAATGATAATGGGGTAAAGAGGGATAAAAATTGTACCACCGCAATGACCAAACGGCTGTGACTAGAATTTTGAAATTTGGTAAAAAAATTCCTCTTATAGCTTCAACGCGCCAAAGAAAATATTTTTCAAAATTCGTACTTTTTGGGGGTGAAATCGGGTAAAATGGGATAAAAATAGTACCACCGCAATGACCAAACGGCTTGGCCTAGAATCTTCAAATTTGGTATGGGCATTCCTCTTGTAGCATGAAGATATCTCAAAAAATTTCATTTGCAAAATTCGTACCTTTGGGGGGACAAAAAGGACAAAACTTGTACCATCTAGAATCATTTTTCTTACAGCGAAGAGATCAGATTTGAAGGGAGTTTTTCGTAATTCGTACTTTTAAGGGGTAAAAATGGTTAAAGAGGGATACAAATTGTACCACCGCAATGACCAAACGGCTGGGACTAGAATCTTGAAATTTGGTAAAAATATTTTTCAAAATTCGTACTTTTTGAGTGTGAAGTCGGGTACAAAGGGATAAAAATAGTACCAATAAAATGGATGGAGTTGAAACCATAAAATTCGGTGTGTACATCCCTCAAAATGTTTAGAATCGCAAAATGAAAGAATTTTTCGAAATTTGTACTTTTAAAGGGAAAAGGGGATAAAAAAGGTACCAACAACACGGATGACGCTACAATAATGAAATTCGGTATGTATATTCGTTTTACAGCGCACATCACTGAGAAGAAGGTATTTTTCAAAATTAGTAATTTTAAGGGATTAAATGGGATAAAAATTGTACCACAGCCCAGACCAAACGGCAGGGCCTAGAATCATGAAATTCGGAACTGGCATTACTTTTACTGCACGAATGCGACTAAGAAAATATTTTTCAAAATTCGTACTTTTTGTGAGTGAAATTGGGTAGAAAGGGAAACAAAATGGTACCAATCAAACAGACGGAGCTGGAATCATGAAATTCGGCGTGTACATCCCTGAAAATGCAAATTGAAGGAATTTTTCGAAATTCGTACTTTTGTACTTGTGAAATTGGGTAAAAGGATAACAGCGGTACCAATCATGATATTCGGTTTGTACATGTATAGAAACACAAAATTAATATATTTTTCGAACTTCGTACCTTTTTATATTCCTATGGTACCACCAACACGACTGAAACTAGAATCGTGAAATACGGTGTGTATATTCCTCTGACAGTCCCAATAAACATTGACGTAAACTAGTTTATTAACAATTGTTTTCCAAACACTATTTCCAAACTAGTTTACGAAAATTAAAATTCACAAATTTATTGTAATGTATTTATAATAGATTTGTAAAAGATGTACTAAAATAGACATTTACAATACTTTCGTAAGTATACTGGCCTGCTTGAATTACAATAGTCGCCGCCGACACCAATGATACGGTTTTTAATACGCGGTTTTTTGATTTTAAAGAGATTCTAAATATCAAATCCCTTATAAAATCAATATGGAAAATATGTAATGAAGTCGGAAATTGTAATTCTAATTATTCTTGTTTTTTTTATTAATTTTGTGGTCGCTGACTTAAAAATACTCTGCCGCCGCCGCCGATTACAATGGATCGGCTCGTATCTCTGACTTTTGTTTTGTTTTCATTTCGTCAATGCCTTCACTTTTATTTGACACTTGTCGCGTTGTGCTTAAAATTAATTTGTTTAAGTGGAAAGGAATTTGTGTTGTATTTAATTAATATATAAAAGGTAATTATGCCTTATAAATTTAAAAAATAGTGTAAGAAAAAGGAGTGAACGAATAGTTAAGGCATTAACTATTAATGCAAACATCGATGATTTGACTATTCATCCACCAAAGGAAATCAACAGTCGCGCAAGCTCTCCAGATTTGGTTTTACTACAAAGCAGTTCCAGTGAAGACAATGCTGCAGATTCTTCAGAAGACGATGCTGTTGCAGACTTAGGAACAGATTTGGCAAAATGTATCACTTATTCATTTAAATCATTAAATATATTAATTAATAAATATGTACATATATTTAAAAATATAAATTTAAATTTGTTTTACTTTGGAAAAGTATTTACATCCAATTTTGAAACAAACAAATATACACATTTACAACAAACTTTCCACATGATTTATTAAATATTGTTTTTTCAAATTGATTTCCAATTGTTTTCCAAGCATGGATACAATTGTAGAATAAGGGACCCTTTTTGTTTATCCGATAATTGGAAATCAACATGTTACAATGATTACCATAAAGAATTTCCAAGCTTACGTTTACTAATGTAAGTTTATAATCAATTTATAGTAAGTTTATAATGTTTATTGGGGTGTAGACGCGAAACATTAACTGACTTTCAATATTTATACTTTTAAGTTGAACTTGGAAAAAAAACTATTAAAATGGATACTGCAATACAATTGGATTGTATCAAATGTATTCTTTAAAGGGGGAAGTAGGATCAAAAGTGGTGCAAAAGTACCAACCAAAATTGGGGATTTGGGATACAGATAGTACCAACCAAAGTTTTCAGCTAGAATATGAAAAGAAAATCGGTGTGTACATTTCTCCGAGTACATAAATTAATTTTTCGAAATTAAGAAAGCGGCACAGAAAGGGTTATGTGTGATTATTATATTCATTATCCCCGGCAAAATAAAAGATAGATACAAAATGTTTGTTCCATTTATAAGTTCAGACTTCAAGTAACGCACAGGTATAGAAGTTATGGTTTTAGTTTTCACTTGGATAGGGATTACAAAGGACGCGGAAAAGCATACATATTTTGTAGGTTTAAAGTGATTATAAAAACATTTTAAAATCTCAAATTGCAACTAATTTCAACCATACGTATGGAAGTTATATCAGTTTTATGCTGACCAAAGCTTATGTCAATTTGCGTTAATATTAAAAATTTTAAAATGTCTGCTACTGAATCTGATAATGTATGTTTACTAAATAAAAACAAGTAACAACGGCGTTAAGTTCGGCCGGGCCAAACTTTGTATACCCTCCACCATGGATTGCATTCCATAAGATATAAACCTATTGACTCTTTTTGTTCAAAATTGTCATCAGAGGTAACGAATAATGTTGTACGAAATCCATGTGGCTTTGAACCCACTAAATACCATTCGAAAGACACTATGTTATGTGTTGAAGTCGTAAAGATTTTTAAGCTGGTATGCTCACTACTAATTCTTAGATGTTGCAAGCAACTGGACTGACTGACATCTCCCACAGAGTGTTTTGACAAAGCGATTAGGTAGTCAATTTCTTTGAAATGTCAAGAGTAAAGCCATAGTTAAATAAATTTGTATTTTTTCACAATCATACGATAATAATATATACAATGTATATTTTACATTAGGGTAAGTGCTATCGCACTCTAGCACAATCGAATAGGAAAACAAGTAAAAAAAGACAAGTAAAAAAAGAGGTTGTCGGTTTGCGTAGAAGTACAGTAATATTACAGGAAAATATAATTTTTTTAATATAGCCAAACCAAAACAAATACAAATATTGAAAAAATAATTTTATAAATAAATATAATATTTTAATTATTTCAAACCATTAGTTATTTCAAATAAAAAAATAAATATTCTTATATTTATATTTTCAATAAGCTTAAATGCCATAAATATTGGTAGATAGTGTGTGCTACAGTTGGTTGTATTTCCATTCTATTTTAATTCCAAAAGTAAAAATTTTGAACATCCATTATCAGACGTACATAGTGCAAAATAACCTACCTAACCTACCAATTTTTGCCGTAAAAGAAAAATTACGAATTTGGAAAAAAAAACTTGTTATTTTGAGTGTCTATGCAGTCAAGGGAATGTATACACCGAATTCCATGATTCCAGCTGCGCCCATTTGGTTGGTACTATTTGTGTCGCCTTTTTCCATTTTAACCCCAAAAAGTACGAATTTCGAAAAATTCGTCTATATTCCGTGTCTACGCAGTTCGAGGAATGTATACAACGAATTTCATGACTCTAGCTGCGGTCATTTGATTGGTACTATTTTTCTCCCCTTTTTTCATTTTAACCCCAAACGGAACGAATTTTGAACCAGTAAGGAAAGGCTAAAGTCGGGCGGGGCCGACTCTATGATACACTCCACTTTCAATCCGAATACAATTCAATTCGGTGAAAAAGTGAAAACGGGAAGGTTTTTTGTATCCTGTAAATGTAGGTGTTTGAAAAAAAATTTATATCGGAAAGGACATTTGTATGAGGATATATATAGTTTGGCCAAAATCGGTTAAACTTATGGGAGCAGCATTTGAAATTGGGCCATATTTAAATCTGAACCGATCTTACCCACTTTCACAATAGTTTTGTTTAGTTGGACTATAAGATGTTGTGCCAATTTAAAGAAAATCGAGCACAATATGTGACTTTTAAAGCGGTCAAATCGGGTGCGACATTTGTATGGGGGCTATATCTAAATCTGAACCGATCTTACCCAATTTTTGCATAGGTGTTTCTAGTAAGATTATGTTGTGCCAAATTTAAAGAAAATCGAGTACAATATGTGGTTTCTACAGACGAAAATGTCAAATCGGGAACGACATTTGTATGGGGGCTATATCTAAATCTGAACCGATTTGACCTATTTTCGCCATAGATGTTCTTAGTTTAAATATAAGATGTTTTGCCAAATCTGAAGACAATCTGATACAATATGTGGTTTCTAGAGCGGAAAAAGTCAAATCGGGAGCGAAATTTGTATGGGAGCTAGATATAAATCTGAACCGATCTGTCCGATATTCACCATGGGAGTTTATAGTGGGAATATAAGATGTTTTACCAAATCTGAAGACAATCTGATACAATATGTGGTTTCTAAAGCGGAAAAAGTCAAATCGGGAGCGAAATTTGTATGGGAGCTATATATAAATCTGAACCGATCTGACCGATATTCACCATGGGTGTTTCTAGTGAAAATATAAGATGTTTTACCAAATCTGAAGACAATCTGATACATTATGTGTTCTCTAGAGCGGAAAAAGTCAAATCGGGAGAGAAATTTGTATGGGAGCTATATATAAATCTGAACCGATCTAACACATTTTTACCACAGGTGTTTCTAGTTACAATATAAGATGTTTTGCCAATTTTAAAAAAAATCTGGTGTAATATGTGGTATCTAGAATGAAAAGGGTCAAATCGGGAGTGAAATTCATATGGGGGCTATATCTAAATCTGAACCGATTTTCTTCAAATTAAATAGCGTTCGTCCTTATCCCGAAAAACGTCGTTGTGAAAAGTTTCATTTGGTTCTGTCTACAATTGCGACCTGTATCGTGATTACAAGAATAGATGGACGGACGGACAGACAGACGGACATTGCTAAATCGACTCAGAAAGTGATTCTAAGACGATCGGTATAATTAACAATGGGTCTATCTCGTTTCCTTTTGGGTGTTACAAACAAATGCACAAAGATATAATACTCTCGTGGAGTGTATAAAAATCGGTGTATTTTACTTGTCTATGCAATCAGAGGAATGTATACACCGAATTTCATTATTCTAGGTACAGCCGTTTTGTTGGTACCATTTTTATCCCTCCGTACCCATTGTATCCCTTGAAAGTACGAATTTGGAAAATAACTTTTAATTTTCATGTCTACGTAGTCAAAGGAATGTATACTCCGAATTTCACGACTCTAGCTGCGGTCATTTGGTTGGTACTATTTTTATCCCCTTTTTCTATTTTGACCCCAAAAAGTACGAGTTTCGAAAAATCAGTTTATTTTCCGTGTCTACACAGTCAGAGGAATGTATACTCCGAATTTTATGACTAGCTGCGGTCATTTGGTTGGTACTATTTTTATACCCTTTTTTCATTTTAACCCCAAAAAGTACGAATTTTGAAAAATCCGTGTATTTTATTTGTCTATCCAATCAGAGGAATGTATACACCGAATTGCATTATTCTAGGTACAGCCGTTTGGTTGGTACCATTTGTATCCCTCTATTTCCATTTTACCCCTTAAAAGTACTAATTTGGAAAAAATACTTTTATATTTTGTATATACTCTATTATAGGAATGTAAACACCGAATTTCTTGTTTCTAGCTGTTGTCGTTTAATATGTACCATTTTTATCCCTTTTTTGCCCCATTTCACCCCCTACAAATAAGAATCACTTTATGGTGCACGTTTTTGCTATAAGGGGAAAGCACATACCAAATATCAAGCAAATATAAACAGACATATTCAAAAAACATGCTTAAATACGCTAAAATATTAGGGATTATTATGGGTATTTTTAATCCTTGTGAGGGAAAAAATTTTCCCTTTGGGCCGATTTCGCCCCGTTTCAATCCCAACCGATCTACGACTATTAGACGTATTTATGCAATATTTGAACGTTCTAGCTCCTTTCAATTAGATGCTAGCGTGCTTTCAACAGACGGACGGACATGGCTAGATCGTCTTAGAATTTTATGACGATCAAGAATATATATACTTTATAGGGTCTCAGGTCGATATTTCAAGGTGTTACAAACGGAATGACAAAGTTAGTATACCCCCATCCTGGAGGTGGAGGGTATAAAAAAGTTCCTCTGGAAATTGATTTGAGGTTTTGAAAATTTATGTAATTTGATTTGAACTGGGATATTGTCCTGGCTCAAGACCATTTAGCATCTACATATATTTAATAGAATGCAAATTTATTTACAAATCCCATGGTGACATTTATTACTTGGCTGCCGACTTCCACTGTCATGATTTCCACCCTGTGAAAGGTTTTTTCAAGTGGCTTCGCAGCGACTTTTCAACATCATTTTCTTGTTTTCTTGGCGGAATACTGGTACTGATTTTAAATTTGGCCATAGGAATGTTAAAACGATATAAGTTTTGGGCACAACCCTACGGTTGGCGCGCTAAGCACAATTTGTTAGAAAAATCTGTATATCTGCTGGCTGAATGATAAATTATATTAATATGTAATGGTAAAATGATTGAATTTTTGATGTGTTACATTTTTAGATTTTGAGATGTATTTCAATTTGAAACCTGAACCAAAAACCACCTCCCAAAAAATAACTCAACCTAATATCAATGTGTACATATTCTGTAAATTACTTTTAAACAAGAAGTCATTGTGATAAATAAACCAACCAAATAAAAAAGAAAAAAAAAAACAATCAAAAAGTCTTAAATATAAATCCATAAATTTCTAAACCAAAAGTCACAATATTTGTTGTGAAACGTAACAACATAAATCTCAAATATTCATATATAAATGTATGAATATGTGTGCACGCACACACCGGCCTATAAACAGTAAAAAGTAATTAAAAATCTAAATACACACACTCGTATGTGCACAATAAATATAAAACTACAAAAATATTAAAAATTCAAATTTCTTTAATTTCAATTATTATCTTCCGCAAAACAAAACAACAGCGTACACAAAGAGAAGAAGAAAATTAAAAACAAAGCAAAACACTCGTGCTGAGGCAAACAAACAAAAAACGGCATCGAAATCCAACCAAGTGCCACTGCTTCAACTACTGCTGCTGTTGCTGCATGTTGCAAGATAAATGCAATAATTTAGTAATGATGCTGTGATATACACACAACACCAATGCCGGCAACAACGACAACAACAAAGGCAATGGGGGAAGGAAGCACATGCTGCATAGAACAATCACGAACACACCCCAGCTCTCATTCGTACAAACACAACAACATATGCCGCCCACATTCACACTTACAATAGCACATACAGTCTGCATCATACGGATAAGTACACAATTAGTATAGCTTCTCTTGCATAGAAGGAAAGATAAGTTTGTCATACCATTAGTAATTTAATTTTAAAATTTACAATTTTTATTTTCAGGTTTATGTTTGACATTTGCAAAATGGGCGCTATACGCTCGACAAAATTGGAAATAAAGGGTGGTTAAATTTTAAGGGCCGATGTTGATTTTTGAATAAAACACAAATTATTGTCATTTCTTTTTCTTATGATAATATTGGTATGGTTCAATTACACAGTGCAACACGAAAAAAATAACCATATACGGACACCGCTACATGATAAAAGACCAAAAAAAAAAGACCCGTGTTTTTTTTTCCCCAAAGTCATGCACTTTTTTTTATGGGCCCCCAGAGATTTGAGGCCTCGGTGTAATTTTTGGAAAAAAGTGATCATATTCTCAGGCTCATATCTTGCAAACCGTTCGGAATTTTGATTTACTCTATGAGGCAAAGTTCTAGCTCTTGTCATAAAGAACAAAAATTGTGAACATATAAAATCAAAAAAACTTCATCTTCAAGGTCAAAATCGCAAAAAACTTAACTTAACTTGTTGAATGGCATCGATGATGTCGTGTGGGTAAGAAATACTGGAATAAACAATTTTTCACTTTTGCGGCTACCTAAGCGCTACCTAAACGGTGTTAAGAATAATTCCTAGGAAGTTCATATGTTCTAGAAAGTTGTTTATTGAGATCTTAGGTACATTTTTGTAGTTGATTGTTTCCCTGAATTTTCAGCGGTTTGCTACCTATGGACCTGAACAGGGGAAAAAAGGTTAACAAAAATCGAATTTTTTGCGATTTTGACCTTGAAGATGAAGTTTTTTTGATTTTATATGTTCACAATTTTTGTTCTTTATGACAAGAGCTAGAACTTTGCCTCAGAGAGTAAATCAAAATTCCGAACGGTTTGCAAGATATGAGCCTGAGAATATGATCACTTTTTTCCAAAAATTACACCGAGGCCTCAAATCTCTGGGGGCCCATAAAAAAAAGTGCATGACTTTGGGGGAAAAAAAAACACGGGTCTTTTTTTTTGGTCTTTTATCAGTGTCCGTATATGGTTATTTTGAAATGACTTCAAAAATGTTGCACAGTGTTATGTATGGAACAAAATATCGGCCAAATGGCCGCCGCCGCGTCGGCTCACCTCCATCCGATGGTCCAAATTTTCGATGACGCTGAGCCATAATTAGGGTTATATGCCGTTAATATGCCGCATTATCTCATCCCTTAGCTCTTGAATTGTTGCTGACTTATCGACGCACACATTTTCTTTCAAATAACCCCAAAGAAAGAAGTCCAACGGTGTCAAACCACATGATCTTGGCCACGTGAGATAACACGGCCATTGAATTTGTCGCGCAAACGAGCCATTGTTTCGTTAGCTGTGTGGCAACTGGCCCCGTCCTGTTGAAACCACATATCATACACATCCATATCTTCAAATTCGGGCCATAAAAAGTTCGTTGTCATCTCACGATAGCGAAGACCATTCGCAGTAACTGCCTGACCGGCCTCGTTTTGGAAAAAAAAAACAGACCCGATGATGCCGCCAGCCCATAAACTGCACCAAACAGTCACTCTTTGTGGGTGCATTGGTTTTTCGACAATCACTCTTGGATTATCATTCGCCCAAATGCGGCAATTCTGCTTATTGACGAATCCACTGAGGTGAAAATGCGCCCTATCACTGAAGATGATTTTCACGATATGCATTTTCATAATAAGCCTGAATAACTTTAATACGTTGCTCGATTGTGCATCTTTCCATGGTTCAAATTGAGTTAGTCTGAAATTAAGAAATGTCAAATGAAATACAGAAAAAATTGACGTTTAGGTGTGGTTCACATTCAACATCGGCCCTTAGAATTTAACCATATTAGTAATTTAACCACATTTTTAGTAACTCTGCGTTCCTTTTTGCACCACCGTATTGGCGGATAAAATCACATAAGAGAATGATTATGTCTACATATCGATTAAGCACATTTTCACATAATAGACATGTAAGGAAAGACTAAAGTCGGGCGGGGCCGACTATATGATACACTCCACTTTGTATCCGAATACAATTGAACTCGGTAAAAAGTGAAAACGGGAAGAATTTGTGTATGTTTCCTAATCATAGGCTAATATGACCTGGTCCAATTTGTCAAATCGAAAAGAAAGAAATTCGGTGAAAATTCCTGGTTTCTGGGAAATTTCCGGAAAAAGTCTATCTGGGGGCGAAATTTGTATTGGATCTATATGTAAATCTGAACCGATCTGAACCGATCTGACCCATTTTCACCATGGGTATTTCTAGTTGAAATATAAGATATTTTGAAAGATTTGAAAAAGATCTGTTAAAATATTTGGTTTATAGAGTGGAAAAAGTGAAATCGGGAGTGAAATTTGTGTGGCAGCTATATATAAATCTGAACCGATCTGACCCATTTTTACAACAAGTGTTTCTAGTTTAACTATAAGATGTTTTGCCAATTTTGAAGAAAATCTGTTAAAATATGTGGTATCTAGAGCGGAAAAAGTCAAATTGGGAGCGAAATTTTTATGGGAGCTATATATAAATCTGAACCGATCTGACCCATTTTCATCATGGGCGTTTCTAGTTCAAAATATAAGATAGTTTGCCAAATTTGAAAACAATCTGATACAATTTGTGGTTTCTAGAGTGAAAAAAATCAAATCGGGAGCGAAATTTGTATGGGAGCTATATATAAATCTGAACCGATCTAACACATTTTTACCACAGTTCTTTCTACGTGAAAAATAAGATGTTTTGCCAAATCTGAAGACAATCTGATACAATTTGTTGTTTCTAGAGCGGAAAAAATCAAATCGGGAGCGAAATTTGTATGGCAGCTATATATAAATCTGAACCGATCTGACCCATTTTTACCACAGGTATTTCTAGTTAAACTGTAAGATGTTTTGCCAATTTTGAAGAAAATCTGTTAAAATGTGTGGTATCTAGAGTGAAAAGAGTCAAATCGGGAGTGAAATTCGTATTGGGGCTATATCTAAATCTGAACCGATTTTCTTCAAATTAAATAGCGTTCGTTCTTATCGCCAAAAACTTAGTTGTGCAAAGTTTCATTTCGTTCTGTCTACAATTGCGACCTGTATCGTGATTACAAGAATAGATGGACAGACGGACGGACGTTGCTAAATCGACTCAAAAAGTGATTCTAAGTCGATCGGTATAATTAACAATGGGTCTATCTCGTTTCCTTTTGGGTGTTACAAACAAATGCACAAAGCCATAATACTCTCGTGGAGTGTATAAAAAACAGGAAAGCGGAGATCCGAATATGACAAGGAAGAGCGTTCCTCATTTAATTTTCAATTAACAATCTCATCAATACCAATCTCGTTGGAACACATTTATAAAGGAAAGATCGACACATCTGCTTATCGCTGAACAGGCAACACGGTGAAACAAACTATTACCTTCCGCAGTTCTTAACAGATCATTGAATATGCCGGAAGTACCTGATACCTGCACCTGGACCTGGACCAGTGTACACATTACAGGCCGCAACATGGAACCATATAGTCAATAGGCTGGGTCGCGGTCCATACAAATGGAAAAACAGTTTCCAGTCACCCCACGAAAATAATGTTTGGATTGTTCAATGATGATTTGCAAAATATTTCAATCCTAAATCAAGCTATTGTTTCATTCGAAAGCTATGGTTTCCTTATAAAGGGTGATTTTTTAAGAGCTTGATAACTTTTTTTTAAAAAAAAACGCATAAAATTTGCAAAATATCATCGGTTCTTTATTTGAAACGTTAGATTGGTCCATGACATTTACTTTTTGAAGATAATTTCATTTAAATGTTGACCGCGGCTGCGTCTTAGGTGGTCCATCCGCTTAGTCCAATTTTGGCATTTCCACGTTTTTGAGTAACAGAGACCCAATTGGTGCGAACGGCGACGAATCGAAAATTGGTGGTCATCATTAACACTGGCCGATACAGCTGCGATATTTTCTTCAGTTCGCACTCTACGTAAGCGTGTTGGTGGTTTAATGTCCAACAATGTAAATTTGGTGCGAAATTTAGTCACAATAGCCCGAATAGCCGCTTCAGTGGGTCGATTAAACTGGCCATAAAATGGAAGCGCGCAATGAACTTTCTTAACAGAGCACGCATTTTGATAATAAAATTCAATAATTTGCAAGCGTTGTTCGTGTGTAAGACGATTCATGATGAAATGTCAAAGCATACTGAGCATCTTTCTCTTTGACACCATGTCTGAAATCCCACGTGATCTGTCAAATACTAATGCATGAAAATCCTAACCTCAAAAAAATCACTCTTTATTTATATTTCATTACATCTCTTACAAAATGTTTCCAAGAAATATGATTTTTTAGCTGTCACCTTGAAGAACCACAAAAAAATCAATATAAACGTCCACTAATACGACCAATGAGTTATTCAAAGACACGAATAAAATTTTTTATTTAATGTACATCCAAGGGTCTATTAATTCAGAAAAATTCTGGACAAAATCAAACATAAAAAATTTTACACGGAAAAAACATGATTTTTATAGGTGTTTTCAGGAGCGTTTAGCTCACAGATGGCTTGACCCAGTGACGAAATATTTTGTAGATCTTCATTAAACAATCCAATCTTTATTTCTGGGGGGTGACCGAAGCAATTTATTTTCGTGATCCATCCAAATAGTCAAGTTTCATAGTAAATCGGAGGAATCCTATTGGTTCATATTCAATACCAACCGTTTATAACAGAAAGCAAGTAAGGAAAGGCTAAAGTCGATCGGAGCCGACTATATAATTCCCTACTCCACTCCCTGCGTATATACCTCGCTTTTATTACTAAACCCAGGTGTTTCATGGGAGCAATTTTATGTAGTTCATATAAATTATATAGTTACTATAAATTCATCTTTAGTCATATTTAACGAATATGGTAAAAAATATGATAATTGTTCCAATTTTCCGGCAGACAAATACCAATTATACAGTAGAAATAGGATGAATCGGACCGACATTTAAAAGGAGACATATAACAACACTTGGGTCCTGATCCAAAACATGGGCCTATATATTTCTCATTCACGGTAGCTATTCATAGTTGAAATATATCATGATCCGATGTAAGACGTAGTTTCTAGAGTTGTATTAGAGTAGAATGGGGGCGCCATTTGGGTTATTCCCAAGAATGGACATATATAATTGACTTTGTATTCTTATTTGAAATATAATATAATCTGCAAAATTTGAAAAAAAAATCCGATGTTAAATTTGCGTTCTTGAGGGATAAAAATTAAAATGGGGCCATATGTAAGGGCTCTACTTTAAAAAGTGGTTCCATAGAGATCACTTTCTAAGTAGGTATTTCTTAGTTGAAATATGACATGATATGCAAAATTATATCGAGATATACTGCACAATGTGGGTTCTAGAGATGTAATAGATAAATGAATAGTAGAATGGGGGACCAATTTGTTTGGGGGTTATACCAAAATATGGACCCATATAAAGGGTGATTTTTTAAAAGCTATAGGAAAGTAAAAAAAAACATAAAATTCAGAAAAATTTGTGAAATCTTTATTAGAATCGATAGTACGGTCCATATAATTTAATGTTTGAATATTATCTCATGCAAATGTTGACCTTGACTGCGCCTCAAATGGTCCATCCGCTTAGTCCAATTTTGGCATTTCTACGTTTTTGAGTAACAGAGGCCCAATTGCTGCGAACGGCGACGAATCGATAATTGATGGTCATCATTAACACTGGCCGATACAGCTGCGATATTTTCTTCAGTTCGCACTCTACGTAAGCGTGTTTGTGGTTTAATGTCCAACAATGTAAATTTTGAGCGAAATTTAGTCACAATAGCCCGAATAGCCGCTTCAGTGGGTCGATTAAACTGACCATAAAATGGAAGTGCGCGATGAACTTTCTTAACAGAGCTCACATTTTGATAATAAAATTCAATAATTTGCATGCGTTGTTCGTTTGTAAGACGATTCATGGTTAAATTATAGACCAAACTGAAGATGTTTGACAGTGAAACAAAACACGAAACGTGCGTCAGCTGTTTAACCCAGTGTTGCCAACAAGATAATAGCAAAAAAAATCACCCTCTATTTGACTTTCATAATATGTCTTCTTAGATGCAAAATTTGATAAACTTCCGATGTAAATTGTGTGATAATAATAAAAATGGGGGCTATGTGTAAGGGCGCTACATTAAAAAGTGGGTCCATATAGATCACTTTCAAAGTAGGTATTCTTAGAATGAAATATAAATATAATCTGCAAAATTTAAAAAACTTCCGATGTAAAATGTGGGTCTTAGAGAGGTAATAATTCAAGTAGAGGCCTACTTGCAACGGCGCTACATTAAAAAGTGGGCCTTTATAGATCACTTTCAAAGTAGGTATTCTTTATTGAAGTATAACATGATCTGCAAAATGTTATCAAGATTCAATGTAAGATGTGGGTTCTAGAGCGATAATAGTGTAAACTGGGGGCCCATTTGTATGGGGGCTATTCCAAAACATTGACCTATATAGCTGGCTTTCAAAATACGTGTTTCAAGTATAAATGTAAAATTGTGTGGAAAATTTGATCAAGATCCGATGTAAAATGTGCATTTTAGAGCAGTAATATTGGAAATCGGATGTACATTTGTATGGGGGATATATCAAAACTTGGACCCATGTGGTCCATTTTCCCGTGAGCTATTTCTAGTTCCAATATAACACGATCCTGAAAATTTTGTCATGATCCCATGTAAAATGTGTATTCTAGAGCAGTAATAGTGTAAATTATAAGGATATTTGTATGGAGGCTATATCTAAATCTGAACCGATTTTCTCCAAATTCAATACCAATCGTCCTTGGCAAAAAAAGTAACTTCTGCAAATTTCATGACAATCGGACCACAATTGCGACCTGTAGAGTACGAACAAGCTTAGATGGACAGCAGACGGACGGAAAATTACTTCCGCTGAATTTCGTGGGGATCGGACAACAATTTCGATCTGTACTTAGCGAACAAGTTTTAGATGGACTGCAGACAGACATCGTTAAGTCGACTCTGTCGATGATGCAAAGCCTAGCGGTCTAGCTCGATTATTTCTTGGAGTTATAATACCTTATTTGACGAAGGGTATAATCAGTTCAATGTGGTTAGAAAAATAGTAATCTAAGGAATAATTCTCGTTTGTTTGCCGAGACTTATTTTATAAACGATTCAAATAATAATCTAAATTACCATTACGAAATATCTCAACTCTTTATAACAGAATTATCCTGAAAATTTTGAGAACTATTTTAGGTTGACATTTGTTTTGAGTACTCAGAAACATTTGAATATGGATGTTTAAGATTGAGCCCATTAGCAATGTCAACTGATGTAAAACTATTAAACGTGTATGTATAATGAAAATTTGGATCTTCAAACTCTTTTTGTTTGGATGCTAGCGTGCTTTCAACAGCCGTACGGGCATGACTAGATCGTCTTAGAATTTTATGACGATCAAGAATATAAAACCACAGATTAATTTCCTTTTTCCGAATTCTTCCACAGTATGGAGGAGCTTTGATACAGAAGCGCGAAATTTGATCCTATACATGCCACACGGACTGTACACTACACAGTTATGCAAACAAACATTACATCCATATCCTACACATACTACAACTACTAACTATGTATGGATATACATACATATGTATGAATGAACATAAATAAAAGCCACTTATAGCACAGAGCAACATAATTAATAAAAAAATAATAATAAAATCGGTATTGTCTAGGTGATAAAAAGAAACAATATTTAAACCCCAAAACTAGTCAACGATGGTTTTTCTCTTCAATTCGGCAACCTTTTTCTGTAAACTCTCCAACACATGATAGACCGTTTGATATTGTATTTGGAAACCCATCAATATTCTAATTCCAGAAAGTATGCCTTAGAATCAATTTTTGAATTGACTTTGAAATGTCCTTCAATTCAATAAATCAATCAATAAACAAGTAAGGAAATGCTAAAGTCGGACGGAGCCGACTATATAATACACTCCACTTTCTATCCTATTACAATTCAATTCGGTAAAAAAGTGAAATCGGGAAGGATTTTTGTATCATGTAAATGTATGTGTTTGACAAAAAATGTTAAATCGGAAAAGACATCTGTATGTGGGTATATTGAAATATGGATCAAAATAAAAGGTGAAATATAATATGTAAAGTTTGGCCAAAATCGGTTAAGCATTGGGGAGCAACATTTGTATAGGGTCCGCAAAATATTTTTTTTTGAAAATGCTATAAAAAAACTACTGAATATTTTCTCAAATTTTTATACCCTACACCACTTCGTGGACTAGGGTATTATAAGTTAGTTTTCCTCCAAATGTTTGTAACACCAAGAAATAAACGATCTAGACCCACCTTTAAGTGTACGGATCGGCTTAAAATCACAATCTGATTATCGATTTAACGATGTCTGTCTGTCCGTCCGTCTGCTGTCCATCTAAGCTTGTTCGCACCCTACAGGTCGCAATTGTGGTCTGATTATCATGAAATTTGGCAGAAGTTACCATTTTGGCCAAGTACGATCGGTATTGAATTTGGAGGAAATCGGTTCAGATTTAGATATAGTCCCCATACAAATGTCGCTCCCGATTTCACTTTTTCCGCTCTAAAATCCACAAATTGTACCCGATTTTCCTTAAAATTGCCACAACATTTTATAATCGAACTAGAAACACCTGTGTTGAAAGTGGATGAGATCGGTTCAGATTTATATATAGCCCCCATACAAATGTCGCTTTCGATTTGAAGGGTCCGCCATCTAACGTTTTTTTTTAACTATTCAACCGTTGGACTATTATTTGTGGGGTGCCCTCAGCAGCCATTTGAATGAAATTATTTTCCATTATTAACCGGAATTTTCCATTATTTTAAATAAAAAAGAAATTTGAGAAAATATTCAGTATTTTTTATAGCATTTTCAAAAAAAAAGTAATTTGTTGAAATATGTGGTTTCTAGAGCGGAAAAAGTAAATCATAGGAGACATGGGTATGACATTCGGTTGAGTCGAATCTTATATGCCCTCCACAATGGAATGCGTTTTACAGTATTTTCGGCACATGATAGGAAAATTATGATATTTAATGTAAACATACCATTAACCTTGAGCTTTCCAATGAACCCATCCTCTCCATGATTTAACTTATCCGGATGAGGATATAAAAAGTCTGCTGCACTGTGTAGTTACAGTTTTTTTGGAATTCATTGTTGCTGGTACTCGTTGCTATTACACACACACACACATCCACGCAAATGTATATTAAATACACATAGAAAATATGGTGTAAATTGTTTTAAATTTGCCACATACTTTTACTTACAGCACAAACACACACATGCCAACACACAGATGAGAATACATTCAATGAAACTAAAACAACAAGAGCGGGAGTAGCTTCACAGACACAGGCACCGACATAGACTTATATGATATTATCACTTCCACAGCAACAACAAAAAACCAACAACTACACACTCGTTCATATGCCAGTGCATATAGGCTTTTATCATTCATAGAGGAAGGAATGTTTACGACTGCTCTCACTCGTACGTCTGTATGTATGTAGTACAGTGTTTATGGGAAAAAAGTACATTTTTTAGCCAATGTGCAATACACATAGTGGGCGATATGACAGGTTTGAGAAAATGTACGTTTTGAATACTCTTTTAAATTCTGACTTAAATAATTCAAATAGATAACAATTTTCACTATCCTAATAATACGGAGGGAATAGTATAAAGGACCAACCGTTTTTATTTCCATTTTCAAAATCGGTTAATCGAACCTAAAATTCAAAATTTTCAAGGTGGATTTAATATCTGGATTTAATATCTAATTTTCCACGATGAGATATGAAGTAGTTTTTCCTTAAACGAATCAGGAAGAAAAATCTGTCAGCGCCATATGGAAATTATATAAAAACAAGTAAGGAAGGCTAAAGTCGAGCGGGACCTACTATATGATACACTCCACTTTCTATCCGAATACAATTCAATTCGGTAAAAAATTGAAAACTGGATTTTTGTATGTTTCCTAATCATAGAGTATATATTTGTAACGGGGCTATATCCAAACATGGAATGAAGTGACTCATAATAGATGCTTCCAGTTCAAGTATAACGTGTTATGCTCAATTTGAAGAAATTCGTTGAAAATACGTGGGCGGAAAAAGTCAAGTTGGGAGCGAAATTTGTATGGGAGCTATGTATAAATCTGAACCGGATCATCCACTAGAAACATCATGGATATTTCTATATAATATAAGATGTTTTGCCAAATTTAAAGACAATCTGATTAAATATGTAGTAACTAGAGCTGAATTGGGTGCGAAATTTGCATGGGAGCTATATTATAAATCTGAACCGATATAAAACATTTTTACCACAGGTGTTTCTAGTTGAAATATGTTGTTGGAATGTTGTATTAGATAGTTATATTGTAGGAATTTGTTATGATAAATTTTTAAAAATAATTACTGAAATTTTTAAAAGTAATATTTCTCTGTTAAAACCTAGGGCTTACAAACTACCATGGTACACTAAGGGATTGAAAAGGCTGAAAAATCTTAGAAATAAATTTTATAAGAAATTTAAAGCGAATCATGATATCAATGATGAAAGATTGTATGTTCATTATATGAGAGAATTTAATTTTCTCAATAAATTCCTATACAATCAATATATTATGGGTTATAACGAAAGTATTAAGTCCGATCCTAAAAGGTTATGGCGTTTTATTAAGTCAAAGAAAAATTGTTCTTCTACTCCTTCATCCATGTTATATGAACAGACGTTTTCTAATTCTCTGTTGGAATCAGCCAATCTAAAACTATTTACATTTTTGATGAAGATATTTATTCAGGCATTTCGAAACTGTCAATTTCATACAAAAATGATATTGATGGAGTATCTGCCTTTGTCTTAAAAGAATGTTGTGAATCGTTAATCTTACCACTTAAGATAATAATCACGAAATCTTTATGTTGTGGCTATTTTATACAAAAGTGGAAAAAACTGTAGTTGTTCCAATATTTAAATCTGGTCATAAAATAATGTAATTAATTATAGACCCATTTCAAAACTGTCAAATATTGCCAAACTTTTTGAACACATAATTTGTGATAAATTATCTTTTAGATTTAAGAGCTATATAAGTCCTGCTCAACATGGGTTTTTCCATGGAAGGTCTACAACTAGCAATTTAGCAGTTTTTTACAAAATATTGCATTTCGAATTTTGAGAGTGGTGTTCAAGTGGACACTATATATTCTGATTTCTCCAAAGCTTTCGACAGCTTATTATATAAATTAATGAAAATTGGCTTTCGTTCGGAAATTATTGATTGGTTTCGAACATATTTAATAAATAGACACTGTTCGGTATTTTTAGATGGTTTCTATTCAGATACTTATATTCCAACTTCTGGTATCTCACAAGGAAGTGTATTGGGTCCGTTGTTATTCAATATTTTTGTTAATGATATTAATTGTTGTTTTTTGAATTCTAGGCATCTTATGTATGCTGATGATTTAAAGATTTTCAGGGCTATTCGATCTTTTAGTGACATACAATTATTGCAGGATGATATTGATAGATTTTCCCTTTGGTCTACTTATAATGGTCTTCCAGTGAACTATTCTAAATGTCTACATATGACTTTCCACAGATGTCGTAATCCAATAATTTCTCAATACAATTGGAAAAGATTGATTTAGGTGTTTGTTTGACTACAAGTTAACTTTCCTCAGTCATCTAAATTATATTATCCCTAAGGCTTATTCAGTTATGTATTTCATACGTAGGAATACTGCTGAATTTTCAGATCCTTATACGAAAAAGGTTTTATATTGTTCTTTTGTTCGGTCAAAAATTGAATATGCTTCTTTCATTTGGAGACCAAATACTTCAGTACATAGTTATCGTGTTGATAAAGTTCAGAAAACTTTTATGAAGTTTGCTTTAAACTCTTTAAACTTTTCTGCACCAATTCCATCGTACGAAAGTAGATCTTTACTTCTTTCTTTAAAATCTTTGTCCTCTAGAAGAGATATAGCTTCACTGTTGTTTTTACATGGTATTATAAATGCCGCTGTGGATTGTCCAGAGTTACTTTCTTTCATTCAGTTTAGTGCGCCGTCACGATCTTTGAGACATTACTACCCTTTTCATATCGATAGACATTTTTCTAATTATGCTTCTAATGAATCCTTAATTAGATCGATGAAACTTTATAATACTATTTGTGAATTTGTAGAATTTACTACTTCTAGTCTTATTTTTAAAAAATTGTTGAATAATATAATTAATTAAGTTTATTATTGTTATTAGTATAATATTATTATTGAATTGTAATACATTGCTGGTCTGTAAGGAGTTATTCCCATAGACTTAATAAATGAAATGAAATATAAGATATTTTGCCAAATTTGAAGAAGATCTTTTAAAATGTGTGGTTTCTAGACCGGAAAAAGTCAAATTGTGAGTGAAATTTGTGTGGGAGCTGTGAAGACAATCTGATAAAATATGTGGTTTCTAGAGCGGAAAAAGTTAAATTGGGAGCGAAATTTGTATGGGAGCTATATATAAATCTGAACCGATCTAACATATTTTTACCACAGGTGTTTCTAGTTGAAATATAAGATATTTTACCAAATTTGAAGAAGATCTGTTAAAATATGTAGTTTCTAGAGCAGAAAAAGTCAAATCGGGAGCAAAATTTTAATGGCAGCTATATATAAATCTGAACTGATCTGACCTATTTTCACAACAGGTGTTCCTAGTTTAAATATAAGATGTATCGCCAAATTTGAAGACAATCTGATAAAATATGTGGTTTATAGAGCGGAAAAAGTTAAATTAGGAGCGAAATTTGTATGGGAGCTATACATAAATCTGAACCGATCAAACACATTTTTACCACAGGTGTTTCTAGTTCATATATAGGAAAATCTGTTAAAATATGTGGCATCTAGAGTGAAAAGAGTCAAATCGTAAGTGAAATTCGTATGGTAGCTATATCTAAATCTGAACCGATTTTCTTCAAATTAAATAGCGTTCGTCCTTATCCCGAAAAACTTCGTTGTGCAAAGTATCATTTGTTTCTGGCTACAATTGCGACCTGCAATTTGATTACAAGAATAGATGGATGGACGGACAGACGGACATTGCTAAATCGATTCAAAAAGTGATTCTAAGTCGATCGGTATAATTAACAATGGGTCTATCTCGCTTCCTTTTGGGTGTTACAAACAAATGCACAAAGACATAATATTCTCGTGGAGTGTAACAAGAGGCGTCACTAGCCAACCAATACTAATTCAGTCCGAATGCATACTGGTGCAATTTATATTTATCTTTACAAGGCCTTTGTTAGACTGTTATAAACTGTTGCTGCCTATGTTGTGTTCAGTTTGTCTGAAAAAGGCTTTCTCGAAACTCGAAAACGATATTAAAATATGTGCCAAATTTTTTTCGAAAATCGTGAAGTTTGCCATAGAATAACCGAATTGTTGCAGATCGCTTGCAAACAATTTTCCCTAACTGGAACAGAAGATAACCACTAATATTTAATGAAATTGAGCAAATAGGAATTAAAATGGTAGAAACATGAAATTCGGTGTGTACATTAGGGAAGGCCGATTTTTTTCGCACAAACGCCATGCAAACATTTTCTCCAAGAAGCCATGAAACCATCCTATCCCGACTTCAAATTTGAGACAGAGAGACGGCAATGGATAGATCGTCTTAGAATTTGAAATCGATTTCCGAGGACTAGAAATTTATATTAGACCCATGGTTTCAAGGGGAAACGTTCTTAGAATTTTCCGTAGATTTCGTGTTTGCCTGACCTTTTTGTTTTGATCCGCTCTAGTGGACGTGCACTCTAATTTTTTAAAGATTGTACTTTTAAGGAAAAGGCACTGAAAATGGTACCAACCAACCGAAATTAAGTGTGAGCGTAGCTCTGGATGCGTGGACGTGCAGATTGGAATGGTTTGGTACCAACCAAAGGCCTGTGGACTACGGAATTATGAAATCCGATTGCGGATACACAAGAAAAAGAATATTTTCGATTTTTATATTATTTGTGCCAAATTTCAAATAAAAACCAGTAAGGAAAGGCTAAAGTCGGGCGGGGCCGACTATATGATATACTCCACTTTCTATCAGAATGCAATTCAATTCGGAAAAAAGTGAAAACGGGAAGATTTTTTGAATGTTTCCTAATCATAAGCTAATATGTCCTGCATCAATTTGTCAAATCGAGAAGAATATTTGTATCAGGGCTATATCCTAACATGGAATGAAGTGACCCATTTCACAATAGGTTCTTTCAGTTCTCAATTTGAAGTAATTCGGTGAAAATACGTGGTTTCTGGGGCGGAAAAATCAAGCCGGAAGCGAAATTTGTATAGGAGCTATATATAACTCTGAACCGATCTGACTCATTTTCATCCTGGGTGTTTCTCATGGAAATATAAGATATTTTGCCAATTTTGAAGAACATCTGTTAAAATATATGGTTTCTACAGCAGAAAAAGTCAAATCGGGAGTGAAATTCGTATGGTGGTTATATCTAAATCTGAACCGATCTGGCTAATTTTCACCGTGGGTGTTTCTAGTTTAAATATAAGATGTTTTGCCAATTTTGAAGAACATCTGTTAAAATATATGGTTTCTACAGCAGAAAAAGTCAAATCGGGGCTGAAATTCGTATGGGGGCTATATCTAAATCTGAACCGATCTGGCTAATTTTCACCGTGGGTGTTTCTAGTTGAAATATAAGATGTTTTGCCAATTTTGAAGAACATCTGTTAAAATATATGGTTTCTACATCAGAAAAAGTCAAATCGGGGGTGAAATTCGTATGGGGGCTATATCTAAATCTGAACCGATCTGGCTCATTTTCACCGTGGGTGTTCCTAGTTGAAATATAAGATATTTTGCCAATTTTGAAGAAGATCTGTTAAAATATATGGTTTCTACAGCAGAAAAAGTCAAATCGGGAGTGAAATTCGTATGGGGGCTATATCTAAATCTGAACCGATCTGGCTCATTTTCACCGTGGGTGTTTCTAGTTGAAATATAAGATGTTTTGCCAATTTTGAAAAACATCTGTTCAAATATGTGGTTTCTACAGCAGAAAAAGTCAAATCGGGAGTGAAATTCGTATGGGGGCTATATCTAAATCTGAACCGATTTTCTTCAAATTAAATAGCGTTCGTCCTTATCCCGAAAAACTTTGTTGTGCAAAGTTTCATTTGGGTCTGGCTACAATTGCGACCTGTACTTTGATCGATTCAAAAAGTGATTCTAAGTCGATCGGTATAATTAACAATGGGTCTATCTCGTTTCCTTTTGGGTGTTACAAACAAATGCACAAAGACATAATACTCTCGTGGAGTGTATAATAAATAGAACAAAAGACACCATTAGAAATTCGAAAATTACATTTGAAATTCAAAAGATATCAATTGAAATTCAAAAAACATCATTTGAAATTCAAAAGACACCATTTGTAATTCAAAACACGTCATTTGTAATTCAAAACTCGTCATTTGAAATTCAAAACTCGTCATTTGTAATTCAAAATACAACATTTGAAATTCAAAAGTTTTCATTTGAAATTCAAAAATGATTCCATTTGAAATTCAAAAGATTCCATTTGAAATAAACAAAATTATTTAAGAAAAGTATACATTAGGTGCGGTAGCAATTATTTTTTCTGCAAATTTGGATAATATTATAAGCAACTAATAATTATAATGATGTAAAATGTCGGTAATTTCATATATAGTTTATAACTTTCACCAGCTCTGAGAGCATATGGTCGGATTATTTGTGTGGGAGGTTCAACAAATCATAACTATTTTACAGGTATAAAGTGATTGTAAGACCATTTCCAATATTAAATTGTTACTGATCAACTTTATTTCAACCAAAGCTTATACCAATTTGTGTAAGAGGTCTTGCAATATCGCTCATATTGCAGGTGTATATAACGTATAACGTGTATATAAATTCAAACAATATCAATTGAAATTCAAAAATTTAAAAATTTGTACTTCAAAAGACAACATTTGAAATTCAAAAGTCGTCATTTGTAATTCAAATGACATCATTTGAAATTCAAAAGACATCATTTGATATTGAAAACTCTTCATAAGTAATTCAAAAGACACCGTTTGAAATTCAAAAGTTTTCATTTGAAATTCAAAAATTATTCCATTTGCAATTCAAAAAGGGTAAACAAAATTATTTAAGCAAAATATACATTAGGTTGGGTATTATTTATTTCTGTAAATTTTAATATTCTGCTGTTTAGAAAACAATATTATGCTGTTTATTAAATAAACTAATTAAAGAAAATTTAAAATTTTTTTATTTAAACTCATCTCTATAACATCACTTTTTCTGGGAGTGTATTCTAAAATCGAAACAAATTTCTCAATGGGTAATATTTTTATTTGTATATCCTCACCAGAAAGAGTGAGGAATGACTTAGACCCTAAGTACGTATGGATCAAATCCATTTCACAACTTTCTAAGCTGTTTGAACCATGTCCATCTGTCTATCTGCCTGGCTTATGTACATGATAATATTCGAAGGGAGTTAAGGAATTTATTCAAACTTATTTTACGTTCGTAGATGGGCGATCTACGAATCACATTAAAGCAATGTGAATATCACATTAAAGAATGTGAATATTTATTCTACACCATTTTCATATTTATTTCTGTAAATTTTAATATTAGAAATATATTAATATTAGTTTATAAAACAATATTATGCTGTTTATTAAATAAACTAATTAAAGAAAATTATGAATCTTTTAATTTAAACTCATCCATCGACCAAATCCATTTCACAACTTTCGAAGCTGTTTGAGCCATGTCCGTCTGTCTATCTGCCTGGCTTATGTACATGATAATATTCGATGGGATTCCTTAACTTAGTTTACGACGTAGATGGGCGACATTGAAAAGCCCCTTCTGGTGCCTTTCACATAAATGTATCTTCCACACGGATATTTGGAATCAGTTATATTTTGATATTTGATACAATTTCTATAATTTCTTTGAGCGTACGAAATACAGAGGATTTTGCCACGTACTTCCCTCGCAAATCCTATTTAAATTTAAAGATTGTATAACTTCATTACGGACAATCGGAATACTCTGAAATTTGATATTTGGTAATGTTTTCATAGCGATATTGCCTCTCACACAAATTGGCATAAGCTTTGGTTAAAAAAAAACTGATCAGTAACAATTTAATATTGGAAATGGTTTTACTTTATACTTTTACTTTATACCTGTAAAATAGTTATGATTTGTTGTACCTCCCACACAAATAATCCGATCCTAAGTAAAATGCAAGTCCTTCTAAATTATATGCAGATGCTCTCTGAGCTGGCGAAGGTTATAAACTATATATGAAATTACCGACATTTTACATCATTATAATTATTAGTTGCTTATCATTTTATTAAATCTGTTTTCAAAACTGCAGAATATCCAAATTTGCAGAAAAAATAAATGCTACCCCACCTAATTTATATTATTTTTAAATAATTTTGTTTACATTTTTGAATTTCAAATGGTGTATTTTGAATTACAAATGACGAGTTTTGAATTTCAAATGATGTCTTTTGAATTTCAAATGATGTCTTTTGAATTTCAAATGATGTCTTTTGAATTACAAATGACGACTTTTGAATTTCAAATGTTGTCTTTTGAATTATAAATGACGAGTTTTGAATTTCAAATGGAATTTTTGAATTTCAAATGATGTCTTTTGAATTTCAAATGATGTCTTTTGAATTTCAAATGGAATTTTTGAATTTCAAATGAAATTTTTTGAATTTCAAATGAAAACTTTTGAATTTCAAATGGTGTATTCTGAATTACAAATGACGAGTTTTGAATTTCAAATGACGAGTTTTGAATTTCAAATGGTGTATTTTGAATTTCAAATGGTGTATTTTGAATTTCAAATGACGAGTTTTGAATTTCAAATGATGTCTTTTGAATTTCAAATGACACATTTTGAATTTCAAATGGAATTTTTTAAATTTCTAATGTTGTCTTTTGAATTACACTTGAAAATTGTGTAGAACACCATATTTGTACCAAATGGGGAAACTTTGGGCAAACCAAATAATTTGTTTGTTTAGTAGTTTGGTCTACACCCAACCTATTGCAACAACATTTACCACACTGATCACATCGACCTCACGCACACTTGTGCTTATGAGTATAATGTTGCATGTGCATTTCAACATTTGTTATTTCCCTGCCATTTTGGCAGTACTCCGGACAACAACAAAACAGCCAAAAACGTTTTCTGTGTTTCCATCAACCCACCACCAGCCCTCTCCATTTTTGTCTAATTTTATTTTTTAGTTGATGCTCTTATTGTTTGTAGAAATTATTAACATTATCAATGTACGTACGTACATTTGTACACGAATGTATGGGTGGGTGTGTGTGTTTGTAAGTCGTGCTTATAAGAGCGCAGCATTTAAGGACATGTTTGTATGAGCCTGTGTGTGTCTGTGCTCACATACAGCTGTTGTTAAGCAGTAGTGCACAACAGTACAAGCCTGAGCCTAAAAGTAGACTATAGTTGCTTTGAAAAAAACTAAAAGAGATTTTTTTATTTCTATTCTAACCGCCCTATGTTACGTTACTGAAACTTTGCTTGTTTTATATTTTAGTTAATGTGCATGTTTTTCGGCACATCAGAGTATGTGTCCATGTGTGTGTGTGTGTGCGTGTTTCAGATTCACTTGCATGCATGCCGCACATTATTTGTGTGTGGCTGTTGCAAATGTTGTCTTGTTAAGACTTGTTAGTGTTGCTGTTATTTGCTGTAAATCATTGCAATGCCATAAATAGTGTTATAATTCTCTAATTTAGGCTTTAGTTTGATTATGGGGTGTGGGGGGTTTGTGGTACGGTAGGATATGAACTAATTTAAGCGTGATCTGAATTTAAGAAAATATGTATTTTTAAAAAAGTAAAAAACTTGAAACAAAAATTTATACAGTTGTTTCCGATATAAGTGAAAACGTTTTTTAAGATAATCTATCCGAAATTGGGAATTTTTTCAAAAAAATGCATTTATTTGTAAGGACTTGCAAAAATTTAAAAACAATAGTTTTTACTTCTGTCTACATATTTGTCTCATCACGAAGATTACAAAAAATCCAGAATCAACTTAAATTTGTAAAAATGTGAAGAAACCACGCGTGATCGTTGTGGAAAAATTAGTAGCGTCCAACCTACAGAAAAAAAACATTTCACAGAACAATGCGTTGTACTAGTTAAACAATGCACACTGGTCCCAAATCCATTTTTTATGGCATAAAGTCGAAAAATAAACATACAGTCTTGTAATTTTGCACATTTGCTAGACATATCATACGCAAAAAATAAAAATAAAATTGGGCCGATCGGACCACGCCTGGTAGTAAATATAAACTAAATATATAACCAACATAATTATCACCCTGCATTGGTACAGGGTGACCAAAAAATTTATGAAAGCTTAAATGAATGAAGAGTTGTTTATTTTGACGGAATGTGTTTTTCTAAACATTGTTACAAAAGCAAAATATACCATACAAATAGTATACTTTAAACTGAAATTTAAATAATTATTTCAAGAAATAAAGTAAAATGTATACATGTGTACAAAAAGATGAATGATGTTGTATACCATTTTAAAGGTACTTTCAATACCTTTTAAATAAAATATTGATGGGTCTCGTACACAAAACTAATTCAGAGATATAATCATATATATGTCTATGGCTAATCAATAACTGTGCTAAAAAAAGAAAATATTTGGAGTTTGCCGAAAATGCTGACGAGATATTAATTCCACCATAAACTACAACCTCTGACGAACACTTTCACATTAACACTATCATTCAAGTGGAGTCCTACATATAACTTTTGGTCCACGACATTTATAGATTATGTTCTCTACAAATCACATAATTACAATACCTATGAATACTTACAAGACCACAATAATCATAAAATGTTAAATATGATATTTCAACTACTAACTCTTGCCGTCAATTTTCATAATGTAGTCACTTTATATTAGTCTTGATTTTAATTAATTTGTAAAACTGCTTTATATCAATATTAATCCCAATTTTTTTTGAACCGCAAAGTTTAAGTACCATTCAGGCTTGTGGTGTTGCCACCTAATTTTCTCCAGTATATTTTCTTGATTGCTTGGAGTGTTGCCATAAAGAAAATATATACAAATTTACCACTTTCCAATTTTAATTTTTTGAATTTCTGGATTTGGGACCATAGTGCAATGTTATTTTGTATTTTATTACCCAGCAACAAGAGAACACCCAAAGAAGTGAAAAAGATGTTCGTCTAGTGATTCGGAAATAGAGAAAATGAATGAAGTTAACATGGAGTTATCATAGGAGAGATGACCTTTATTTTGAAAGATTTAAAAGTTATTTTAAAGTATTGCAAACGAAGCACTTTTGCACTACTTTCCATTTCTATTTTAAAAAATCCGCCGCTACCGGGACCTTCTGGTTGCTACTACTACGAGAGGACTGACAATAGGAAACTTAACAAAATATTTAATATGAACTAATATATAATTCAAATAAATACTAATTAAATTTAGTATTAAATAAATGTACACTACTTTATTTTACTGTTATTATGTAGTAATAATACTAAACTAAAACAAGTAAGGAAAGGCTAAAGTCGGGCTTGCTCTATGATACACTCCAATTTCTATCCGAATACAATTCAATTCGGTGAAAAAGTGAAAACGGGAAGTCTTTTTGTATCCTGTAAATGTATGTGTTTGACAAAAAGTGTTAAATCGGAAAGGACATTTGTATGAGGATATATTGAAACCTGGAACGAAATAGGTGAGCAACATTTGTATTTGGGCTATATTTAAATATGAACCGCTCTTACCCACTTTCACCATACTTTTGTTTAGTTGTTTTGTTCTATAGTGCAAAAGTCAAATCGGGAGCGACATTTGTAGTGGGGCTATATCTAAATCTGAACCGATCTTACCCAATTTCTGCTTAAGTGTTTCTAGTTGGATTATAAGATGTTATGCCAAATTTAAAGAAAATCGGGTACACTATGTGGTTTCTAGGGCGCAAAATTCAAATAGGGAGCGACATTTGTATGGGGCCTATATCTAAATCTGAACCGATCTTACCCAATTTCAGCATAGGTGTTTCTAGTAAGATTATAAGATGTTGTGCCAAATTTAAAGAAAATCGAGTACAATATGTGGTTTCTAGAGCGGAAAAAGTCAAATCGGGAGCGACATTTATATGGGGGCTATATCTAAATCTGAACCGATCTTACCCAATTTCAACGTAGGTGTTTCTAGTAAGATTATAAGATGTTTTGCCAAATCTGAATACAATCTGATACAATATGTGGTTTCTAGAGCGGAAAAAGTCAATTTGGGAGCTATACATAAATCTGAACCGATCTAACACATTTTTACTACAGGTGTTTTCTAGTTGAAATATAAGATGTTTTGCCAATTTTAAAGAAAATCTGTTGTAATATGTGGTATCTAGAGTGAAAAGAGTCAAATCGGGAGTGAAATTCGTATGGGGGCTATATCTAAATCTGAACCGATTTTCTTCAAATTAAATAGCGTTCGTCCTTGTCCCGAAAAACTTCATTGTGCAAAGTTTCATTTAGTTATGTCTACAATTGCGACCTGTATCGTGATTAGAAGAATAGATGGACAGACGGACGGACATTGCTAAATCGACTCAAAAAGTGATTCTAAGTCGATCGGTATAATTAACAATGGGTCTATCTCTCTTCCTTTTGGGTGTTACAAACAAATGCACAAAGCCATAATACTCTCGTGGAGTGTATAAATATGAAATATTTTAAGTACATTAAAAAGACTATACATTTGTATTTTTTAAGCGAAAAATTTTAAATTGTTAAAATTATACAAAATTAAATATTGTTTATTTATAAAGTGAGCGTTGGCACGGCAGAAGTATTGCTGGGTAACTATACCTGCATATACACATACTTACATATGCAACTCAATGAGATGCTTGTAAGATGGCATGTGTGCTTTATTACTTGGTGCGATTTTTTAAACGCAAATTCGGCAAGTGAGTTGTGATTCTCGTTCGTTTGTGAGAATCATCTCCTTATAGAGGCCGGGTTTGATGTTGAAAATTCGCTGCGAAGCCACTTGAAAAGACTTTTGACATGGTCGAAATCATGATCGTGGTAGTCTGCAGCCAAGTAATAAATGTCACCATGCCATTTGTAAATAAATTTGCATTCTATTAAATATAGAAGCAAAATGGTCTTGAGCCAGGACAATATCCCAGTTCAAATCAGTAATAAAAAAATATAAAAAAGTTTTTTCCTGAGCCACGATTCGAACCCGGGACCTTCTGGGTGCAAAGCGGACACCTTACCTTTGTGACCCCATACTAAAAAGTCGTTCCCATTTAGTTGTGAAAATTGTATTCATAAGATGTTATTACCATATTATAACCTTTTTTTGGACATTGCCTAAAAGAACTTCCTCAAAAGCGGGAAAAATGCACATTTGGTTTTTGAGATGCATTTTAATCGCATCCTTCGCTTCCTACGGAATTACTTCCAACTTTTTTTGCTGGGTAAGTATAGATGCAGACAGATCTTGAGTCTGGATTCCTGGCATTCCAGTTTAAATAAAATTGATTCATTGCAAACAACCCAAAAAAACAATTAAGAAATATTTTCAAAATGTGCAGATTTTTCGATCAAAATTGTCTTCAGTGATGTAGCAGCCCATTTTCACCTTGATGGTTTCGTTAATCGTCAAAATTGCTGCAATTGGTGTTCAGAGAACCCACATGTAATTACTGCCAAACACATGCATCTATAACGTGTCACTGTCACGTGTCTTGTCACACGATTTAATAACCGGCTTAATTCTTCATATACTTCTAAAGGGTGATTTTTTAAAAGCTATAAGAAAGTTTAAAAAAACACATAAAATTCAGAAAAATGCATGAAATCTTTATTTGAATCGATAGTACGGTCCATATAATTTAATGTTTGAAGATTATTTCATGCAAATGTTGACCTTGACTGCGCCTCAAATGGTCCATCCGCTTAGTGCCAATTTTGGCCTTTCCACGTTTTTGAGTAACAGAGGCCCAATTGCTGCGAACGGCGACGAATCAATAGTTGATGGTCATCATTAACACTGGCCGATACAGCTGCGATATTTTCTTCAGTTCGCACTCTACGTAAGCGTGTTGGTGGTTTAATGTCCAACAATGTAAATTTGGTCACAATAGCCCGAATAGCCGCTTCAGTGGGTCGATTAAACTGACCATAAAATGGAAGCGCGCGATGAACTTTCTTAAAATAATTTGAAAGCGTTGTTCGTTTGTAAGACGATTCATGGCTAAATTATAGACCAAACTGAAGATGTTTGCCAGTGAAACAAAACACGAAACGTGCGTCAGCTGTTTAAACCAGTGTTGACAAAAAGGTTATAGCTAAAAAATCACCCTTTATTTAAACTAGGAACACCTATGGTTAAAATGGGTCACATCGGTTCAGATTTACATATAGCTCTCATACAAATTTCGTTCCCCCAGAAACAGCGTATTTTCAGCGAATTTCCTAAAATTGAGCATAACACGTTATACTTCAACTGTAAGAACTTATTGTGAAAGTTAGTCACTTCATTCCATGTTTGGATATAGCCCCGATACAAGTATTATTCTCGATATGACAAGTTGGGCCAGGTCATATTAGCCTGTGATTAGAAAACATAAAAAAAATTCCCGTTTTAACTTTTTTACTGAATTGAATTGTATTCCGATAGAAAGTGGAGTGTATCATATAGTCGGCCCCGCCCGACTTTAGCCTTTCCTTACATGTTTTAGTTTAATTTGTTTTTTCTTTACTTCAGCGTTGAGATACTCTGCTATCAAAATTCCAAACGATTTGCAAGATATGAGCCTGAGAAAATGATAACTTTTTGGCAAAAATGACAGCAAGGCCCCAAATCTTTGGGGGCTATAAAAAAGTGCATGACTTTGGGCAAAACTGGGAGACACGGGTCTTTGTTTGTCACGTAGTGGTGTCCGTATATGGTTATATTTGTTCGTGTTGCACTGTGTAATTTAAAAGGTAAATGCCACTATACACCTGATCATTTTGTAATATATCATGTTTAAACTTTAAACATAAGATAAATTATACTACTTTGTTGTTATTATTGTATTATTTTACTTCAATATTCATCTGTGTTTAGTATATCAAGATCTTGTTTAATTTCAATATCGTTATAAGTAACAGTATTATTTTATTATAGTTCCATTTCATCCGTATGACAATCAGAGCAGTGTCAGAAGACACGAGAGGATAATAGGGAAAATGTTGTTGCTGTTTTTCAGACTCTCTAGAACTGTGTTCCTTATTTTAAATAATTGGTCGCGTTAATTCCGAAGAGATCGATTTGGAACCACTATGAAATATTTATAATACGTATACTTAATATTATTATGTTATACACCTCATCATTAATCATACGCCAACATGTTCGCAAAAGTGCAGTAATATTACAGGAAATTTTTTAATATATGCAAACCAAAACAAATACAAATATTGGAAAAATAATTTTATAAATAAATATAATGTTTTAACTATTTCAAACCATTATTTATTTAAAATCAAAAAATAAATATTCTTATATTCATATTTTCAAAAAGCTTAAATACCATAAATATTGGTAGATAGTGGTTGGTTGAATTTCCATTCTATTTTAATTCCAAAAGTACAAATATTGAAAATCCATTATCAGACGTACATAGTGCAAAATAACCTAACTTCATGATTCAACCAATTTTTGCCGTAAAAGAAAAAATACGAATTTGGAAAAAAAATTATTTTGCGTGTCTATGCTGGCAGAGGAATGTATACACCGAATTCCATGATTCCAGCTGCGCCCATTTGGTTGGTACCATTTTTACCCCCTTGACGTTTCTACGCAATTAGAATTTCATCATTCTAGCTGTAGTCGTTTAGTTGGTACTTTTTTTATCCCTCTGTATAAGGGATACAATATCCCTTGAAAGTACGAATTTGTATACACCGAATTTCATTATTCCACGTGTAGCCGTTTGTTTGGTACCATTTTTATCCCTCCGTACCTATTGTATCCCTTGAAAGTACGAATTTGGAAAAAAACATTTTATTTTCCGTGTCGACATAGTCAGAGGAATGTATACTCCGAATTTCATGACTCTAGCTGCTGTCATTTGATTGGTACTATTTTTATCCCTTTTTTCATTTTAACCCCAAAAAGTACGAATTTTGAAAAATCCGTGTATTTTACGTGTCTACGCAATCAGAGGAATGTATACACCGAATTTTGTTATTCTAGATACAGCCGTTTGGTTGGTACCATTTTTATCCCTCTATTCCCATTTCACACTTAAAAGTACGAATTTGAAAAAATACTTTTATATTATGTATCTACTCAATTAGAGGAATGTACACGCCGAATTTCGTGTTTCTAGCTGTTGTTGTTTAATATGTAACATTTTTATCCTTTTTTGTCCCATTTCACCTCCTACAAAGAAAGAATCACATACGAAATATCAAGCAAATATAAACAGACATATTCAAAAACGGACGGACATGGCTAGATCGTCGTAGAATTTTATGACGATCAAGAATATATATACTTTATAGGGTCTCAGGTCGATACTTCAAGGTGTTACAAACGGAATGACAAAGTTAGTATACCCCCATCCTGTAGGTGGAGGGTATAAAAACGAAGTCTAAAAGGGCGCGGTTACCGCGATATTTTTATAAACTTCTAAATTCTCACGAACATAAATTAATTCAATTTATATATTTACAATTTTCTCAGTTTTTAACAATAACTGGAATATTAATTAAGTTCCAAGCATTCTTAGTCAAATTAAGAACAAATGTTTCAAATATATAATTCAAAGTAATCTTCATCTTCATTATCCCAATCATAGCTGATCATCCACTTATACATTATTTTCTGACATACAGTGTTAAAACAATGGTTTTGGCATAACTGAGAACTATTACCACATTTCACCATGACGAAGACTTCATCATTGGTCGATATCACTAAAACATTTTTTTTGACCAGATGTTGAATATAGCTAATATGTTTTTTTTTTTTCAAAATGTTATATTATTGTTGTTTCTCTTCCGGGAATTTTAACTATTTTAATAAATTATAATTATATAATTATATTATAATAAATATTAATTATAGTGTTCGACACCCCAATTGAATGTCTGGATAGAATCCTCATATCAGTGTTTACAAACTTATCTAAAACGGACGTGGACAACGGTGCAGACTAAATAGGGTACAAACACATTAGGCAATCTAATATGATGTTGTGGTATGGTTTGCTGGGAGAAGATCAGCTGATTGCCGTGAAGTAAACAGTATTCGGAGTATTTGACATTTCCTTTTAATTGCAAATTCTTTATTGTCAGCTTGCGGCGAAAGATTGTGTTAAAGGTGATATTGCCCAAGGACAGAAAACGGGATCATGATGATAGTTTAGTTGGAGAAGTTTCTAATTCATCTAGAGGAGAATAGTTTTGAGCACGTGACAGAAAGCAAGTAAAACTGAAGTGGTTGGACAAAGAAAGAAAAGAATGATTGTGTGCTTGACCGAGATGGACAAGAATATCGCCACAACGCAGGTCGAAGCAGTGATTTATCGGCGTGGAGAAATATATTTAGCCACCGAGAATATATATTCATTGTACAACAGCACCTTCATATACTCCACCACCAATTGAGTGTTCTTTGTGAGAAAGTTTACCGATGTGCCTAACGCGTAGTCTACACCTATAGAAGTTTCCTTCTAAGGGAAATGCTGAGAAATTGCTGCTAGAATTTTATGTTTCATAACCATTTGATACCGCTTTTGATTTATCTTGGGAAGCAGATTCATTTGTATGCAGTCAGACTGTACCAGTGCCTAACCTATAGCAACTCACATATTCTCAGCAACAGTAAATGCAAACAACCTGCAATCTATAAGTATAAGTTCAACCACGGTTTGGCGAGTGTGACTTGATTTTCATTTCTAAATTTGTATTAAGACTGTTTATCGTAAAAGAAATATTTTACCATCTAAGTATAATCTCTTTACAAATTTAGCAATTTTTTTAGCTATACTTAAAACTATAAAATAATTTTCAATTTCCATTTAATCATTATTAATTTGTATCATTCTTAAAATATATCTTTTTGTATTATTCCTGGCTAGAGAAAATACCACGGTGTAAGCACTATAAAATTCAATTGGAGTTCCTGGGATTTAAAACAAAACAACGATTTTGAGCGCTCAACATCGGCTGAACAACCTCCATGATTATGGCGAATAAAACCCAAATCTCACGAAGTCAACTGCTAACATCCTGTCTTCAGGATAAGAAATCGTAAGTGTTACAACAATTTTATAAACTGTGGAATTTTCACATGTCAAAGTAGATGTAAAATAAATCTAAAGTAAAGTAATGATGAAATATCTAAAGTAAATTTGTAGGTTATGGATAATATTGCCATTGAGCATTGTAAACAAAATTTGAATTCCGAAAATAGAATATAAATTTCACAAAAATGAAGTGCTAAGTTTTATTAATTAGTTTGGGTGCGATGCAGGGTAAATCACATGTAGTTTAGAAGAAAATAAATAACAACAGTTTCGGGGTTATTGCAAAATTTGGTCGCGTAATAGCCATGGATAAGTATTATACTTATAAGGGGACAAATGAGACCTTTTAATATCCTTATCCGTGAAGAATGTATGTATGTAGTGAAGAGTGTCAATATAGGTCTTTGTGGAGGACATGGAAAGCATTTTTTTGTTTATGGTCCTGTAGAGAGACGAACCCACTAGCCAAGTTAATTTAAGGGCACACCAACAGCCTATGCCTTCTCTCTTTCAATGCCTGTGGCAAATTGATGACCACGGGGCCGTAACAATGATCAAGGAGGAATGTACGTATTGCGCTTCAAGCAGAAATATTGGCGATTTCTGAATTCATAGTAAACAACATAGATGAAGGCTTGTTCTCACCGAAAGATCGTCTTCAGCCATGTACTGAGCCAAAACTTGACCAAAGTCCCTAGACGATTTTACTGCAAATTTGTCTTATTGTCCCATATCAATTTGGACAGATAGATGGTTGAAAAGCGTCCCGTGAGGCCACATTTTATAGTAAAAGTGACATATTAAAAAAACGATTTTTCCCAATAATGGAAAACCGGTCGAGACCGACTACAATCAACCGGTTTACCTAAAACCGCGATTTCTAAAAACCCGACGGTCGGTCTGTGATGAAAAACCCGGTTAGCCCGGTTTTCGGTTTCGGTTTTGATCACTCTACTCTTGAGCCAGGAGAATATCCCAGTTCAAATCAATTGTAACTAAAATCAATCTTCCCAAATTTCAATTCACTTTTGCTATAAAGGCCAAGTTGATATATTCGAATAATCAATCAAATATTTTCGAATCGCTTTTCTACATCGATATACGCCAATTCAAAAAAGGATGAATGAATTTTCTTCACCAAAGGTCACCATATGCCTCTGTGACCATTTCATATTGACCGCTCTAAAAAATCCGACCTTAAATAATTTCATTGACACATAAACAACCCGTGAAACCTTCTCCTCTTCTAAATGTGACATTTTGCCCCTAGCGATTATTTGAAATAAATGAATAAATATTTCATTAGAGCTCATTAAAAACAATTGAATAGCATAAAGTTTGCTTTATCAAAAAACGACAAAAACAAAGATAATATTTTGAAACACACAAGTGGCATCAGTATCATATGAAAAAAACCCCAACCGGATGTGAAAAGGACTACCAATAAAAACTTTACACATCTAAAGTTGCCAAATAATAAACAATCTCGTCTTCTTTTTTGCGCGCCGGAATCACACTCTCTATCACAGAAATTATTGCCAAACATATAGGCAAGTGGGTTATTAGAGAGGGTTATGGAAAAAGAAAAAGATGCTGCAGTTATAAGCACAAAATAAATTTTGATTTATGTTATGATGATTTAAAGAATATTTCGGTGCAAGTGACGTATTAAAAAATAATATAAAAATATTTATATTTTATTTTTTGCAAACAGAATGACACACTTAGTATAGTTCCACTGTATGGTGGAATGTATGAAAGGGAACCCTAAACATATGTTGCAATTTATTTATAAAGTTTGATCTGGACATGGCAATGACTTAATACCATCACCACAGAGGCTTTTAATGAAAATCTTATTTTATTTTGAAGAGATGATCATTGAAAACCCGAAATTTTTTGAGAATGTATTATTTACTAGCTGAACCCCGCCCGCTTCGCCAGGCAAAAAACAAACGGTAAAATTAAAATCCGGTTTCTAATTGATTTTTATCGTGGTCAGTAATATTCCAATTTCCAGCCTTCGTGCTAAGAAAAAACACTTTTGCCACGCCCCCACCGCCCACGAAACAAAAACTCAAAATATTTAACTCATCATATTTATCATTCTCGTGGTCAGTAATATATACGTTCCAATTTTCAGCCTTGTAGCTCAAAAAACACTATTGCCACGCCCACTCCGCCCACAAAATGAAAATCCAAATTTCGGCATCATATTTATCATTCTCGTGGTCAGTAATATATACGTTCCAATTTTCATATATTGGAATATGATAAGATCAATATGAAAGATCTTATCATATTGATATGATCGTGGTCAGTAATATATACGTTCCAATTTTCAGCCTTCTAGCTTAAAAAACACTATTGCCAGGCCGACTAAACGAAAATCCAAATTTCGGTATCATATTTATCATTCTCGTGGTCAGTAATATACATGAACAAATTTTCAGTCTTATTGCTATCAAAAACGATTTTGCCACGCCCAATCCGAATCTCGGCATCAAATTGATCTTTCTTGTGGTCAGTAATATATACATATGTACAAATTTTCAGCCTACTACCTCTCAAAAACACTATTGCCATGCCCCACTGCCCACAAAACGAAAATTCAAAATCCAGTATCATATTTATCAATCTCGTAGTCAGTATTTCAGCCTTCTAGCTCAAAAAAACACTATTGCCACGCCCACTGCGCCCAGAAAATGAAAATCCAAATTTCTGCATCATATTTATCATTCTCGTGGTCAGTAATATATATCTACCAATTTTCAGCCTTCTAGCTCTCAAAAACACTTTTGCCACGCCCACTCCGCCCACAAAATGAAAATCCAAATTTCGGCATCATATTTATAATTCTCGAGGTCAGTAATATATATGTATCAAATTTCAGCCTTCTAGCTCTCAAAAACACTATCGCCACCCCCCTCCGCCCACAGAGTAAATTTTTAAAAATTCTATAGCCTATAGTTCCTTCCAGACCTGCATCTATCTGTACTGAAAATTTCAACAACATCGGTTCAGCCGTTTACACGTGATTGCGGAACAAACAAACAGGGATTTTCATTTGGGAGCCCCTTTTTTCTTGGAACCACCTTAATGTACACACATGTGTGTGCGTTTGGATGTATGCAAGCTAAAGAGTGTGCCTGTGTATGTGTACGTATGTGTAATTGTATCCTTAGTGCCGAAAAAAGAGCTGAACTAAACTGAAAATTTTCATAAATAACCGCAGGCGGCATGCAATTGTGTGGCCCATGAAAACATGATATGTGGCTTGCCAAATGAGATAAGAAACAAGACAATAACAACAACAGCAACCAGTCCAATATTTCCATTTTCGCCATTCTTCTTTTCTTCTTATACGCCAGGCCTGACACATACACTTACACTCATACTCTCAGACTCTTCATACTTGCATGGGAGTGCGAACATAGCTACACATGTCCTCGCACTAGTCTCGCAGTGTAAGCCTACATGTGTCTAATATTTACAGATGTACGTGTGTGTGTATGTGTGAAGAACAACATGCAAACGGAAATGAATGTGACAGCGGCAAAGAATAAATTGTTTATGTGTGTGAGAGTGCGAGTCTGACGCTCTGCGTGTCTACCACATACCAACTCTCCTCATTCGCACTCTCTTGCATTGGCACTCGTCGCACAAACAAACAAACATCTTCGAGCCATTACCACACACACAGACGCATACACTGATGCTCATGCCATTTGGTTGCAGTCTTGTTATTGTTGCTGGCGTTCATATTTTTTTTCGCAGCACACATGTCTATGCACACGTACATACATGGCCATTGGCATATATCCAAAAGGAATCCGTTTTGTGGGTAAGTAGAGTCGTCGCTCACAGACAGAGACACACACGAGACAAGGCCGAGGGGTAACACAATAAGTGAAATAAGCAACAATTTTCGCAGCTTTCGTTTTATATTTTTTGTTGTTCTCTCTCCTCTCCTCTCACTCTCTCGCTCTCAACCTGCCGTCTGAGTACAAACAAGTACAATTGTCGTAGTGTTGTTGCTGAAAATGATTGCTGTTTATATTAACTTGTAAACAATGTTAATAAACATGCATGAAAAGACATGCAAACTTTTGTTCTTTGGCCGGCCATGCCATGTCGTAGAAGTTCTGGGAAGATGCCCTGCAGGTTACAGAAGACAAATGGATTTGCTGTGTTCGTCAGTTGGGCAAAATGAATTTACTGGATTCAAGATCGATGGATTTGCTCAGAAGGAAGTAGGCATTCTAGTACTTGTGTCTGCTGTTCAAGGAAATGACACAAGTGAACATTTCACATGTCAGTTAGAGGATAGGCCGCAGGGTTAGATATGAACTTCGTAAAAATAAATGACACACAATCGTTCGTTCGAAGTAAACATATCGAGCCCTTAGCGCGGAATTATCGTAAGCGACATTTTCTGAAAATATTTTTTATTGTTGAATTTAAAATTTTATGGGCTGATACATAAATAAAAATTGTCAAAATGTCAAAATTGTTAACGTTTATATAAAAAAATGGGGCTAAGATTTTATCGTAAGTTGATGCTCACATTTTCAAAGAAAGCAATTTTATCGTAAGCGACAGTTCATGAATTTAGGTAAAAACTGTCAGATAATGTAAGAGGTATTTATAAATGTTTTAGATTGGTCTATCAATATATTGATACAATAATAAGTGTATTGTTATACCCTCGGCCATAGAATGAAGTGTTCGTCTGTTGGTTGAAAGTACGATAGGTTACGAACGAACTAAGCTAAGAGGTTCGAAGTTTATACATTTTTTTATCGATCCAGAAGAAAAAAGTAGCTCTAAATTATTGTCTTTTTGGAGAACACAAAGCCTTTTTGTATGTTAACATTTATTTAATTCAAATAGTTGTAAATTTGACAAAGAAACATAATATTTAGCTTAAAATAGTGATGCAAATTGGCATATTGCCCACAATTCTATAGAGTTAAAGAGTAAACAAGTAAAAACGGTGTTAAGTTCGGCCGGGCCGAACTTTATATACGCTACACCATGGAATGCATTCCACAGAGGCTTTCGATTTTCATAGAAGTGTAGTAATATTACAGGAAAATATATTTTTTTAATATAGGCAATAAATAAAAATATAGAAAAAATAATTTTATAAATAAATATAATATTTTTATTATTTCAATCCACGCTTATAAGGCAAGGCTACCAATACGTTTACACTATATATAACGAAGTAATACCTCAAGTCAATTTAAAAAAATAAATGTTCTTATATTTAAATTTTCAAAAAAGCTTACATACCATTAATATTGTTAGTGGGTGCTACAGTTGGTTGTATTTCCATTATATTTTAATGTACAACTTATGAAAATCCATTATCTCACGTGCATAGTGGAAAATAATGATTCAACCAACTTTTTATTTTGCAGAGCAATGTATACACCGAATTCCATGATTCTAGCATAGGTCATTTGGTTGGTACCATTTTTATCCCCCTTTATGTATTTTACCCCCTTAAGAGTACGACTTTATAAAATCTCTTTATTTTACGTGTCTACGCAATTAGGGGGATGTACAAACCGAATTTCATCATTCTAGCTGTAGCCGTTAAGTTTGGAACTATTTTTATCCCTATGTACCCATTTTCGTGTCTGCACAGTCAGAGGAATGTATACTCCGAGTTTCATGACTCCATTTGCGGTTATTTTGTTGGTACTATTTTTATCCCCTTTTACAATTTTAACCCCAAAAAGTACGATTTTCGAAAAATCCCTTTATTTTTGCTAGCAAGCTTTCAACAGACGGACGGATGGACTGACATGGCCAGATCATCTTAGAATTTTATGACGACCAAGAATATATGTACTTTATAGGATCTCAGGTCGATATTTCAAGGTGCTACAAACGGAATGACAAAGTTAGTATACCCCCATCCTGGAGGTGGAGGGTATAAAAACTTCAGATTTCGTTAAGAATGTTAACATAACGTTTTTACTTTCCGGTCATACAATGATGCCAGTTGATTATAAACACTATACAATTGAATCATTTTGTAAAGGAAGAATAATTTGGGCCCCTTCAGAGTGGCCGACCATAATTACAAATTCCCGCACGATACCGAAGTGTTATGAAAGTATTTTACTAAATCATTTAGATTTTAAGGACCTGAATTCATTTTCTACAGCATTTCTACCACCAAATATTAAAATAAAATTTAATTGTTTGAAAAACTGTGATTTTGCGCAAAATTTAAATATGGATATTTTGCAGATAGTACGGTGAATGAAATGAATATTAATTTAATTATTCGTTCAAAGAAAAATTCAATATCGATATTATCTAAAAACTTTTATATGAAATTTAACTATTAATCGTAGGAATTCAAATGTGTCTAAAATTGGTTTTTATTAAAGGGTTGAATTACTTTACTGTACATTTTCCCTTTATAAAAGTATTGTTATCTAATTTATTATTTTGAAATAATACATTTTTTATAATAAAAAGTGTGTTTTTACTAAAATTTCGAGGTTTAATCGAAAAAAAACTTATATCGTAAGCGCCACAGTTTTTTCAGTATTTGTAGCCGCAAGTACAATATTTGTATCGCAAGCGCCAAAAGTACCGTATGATTTAAACAAATGATCAATTTTTAATAATAATTCGTTGGGTACGGCGGAATTAAAACATTTTGCATTTAAACATATTTTATTTTATGCAAATATTTCAAAATAATCAATAAAAACCTTCTCCTGTAAAATGTGTGTTTTGGCGCTTGCGATCATTCCGCGCTAAGGGCTCGATATATAAATGATAATTCATAAACTTATAGTGCGTTCGGATATGTTAAAATAGACCAGATTTTGCAACAAAATCCAATGAAAATTTTAACAATTGCAGAAAGTATAAAAAATTAGAAAATATTTTTAGTTAAATTAGAAATTAGTTTAACACATTTCTCTATCCGAATACAATTCAACTCGATAAAAAGTGAAAACGGGATGCATTTTTGTATGCTTCCTAATCCTAGGCTAATATGACCAAGTCCAATATGTATGTCAAATCGAAAAGAATATTAGTATCGGGGCTATATCCAAACATGGAATAACGTGACTAACAAATAAATTCTTCCAGTTCAAATATAACGTGTTATGCTCACTTCGTGGTTTCTGGAGCGGAAAAAGTCTATCCGGGAGCGAAATTTGTATGGGAGCTATATGTAAATCTGAACCGATCTGACCTATTTTCACCATGGGTGTTTCTAGTTGATATATAAGATATTTTGAAAGATTTGAAAAATATCTGTTAAAATATGTGGTTTATAGAGTGGAAAAGTGAAATTGGGAGTGAAATTTGTGTGGCAGCTATATATATATATATATTTGAATTTTATCTAGAAGCTTAGTGAAAGTGGGTGACATCGACCGATATAGCCCCAAGACAGTGATTTATTGAGTTCCATTTTTCTGGATCGATTTTCACAGGTGAAGTTCGAATTTTGTTAATTTTTTTAACATTCGATACATCATACGCACTCATTTTGGACACTCTTTATACCCTACACCACTTCGTGGTCTAGGGTATTATAAGTTAGTTTCGCGCCAAATGTTTGTAACACCAAGAAATAATCGAGCTAGACCCACCTTTAAGTATACAGATTGGCTTAGAATCACCAGCTGAGTCGATTTAACGATGTCTGTCTGTCCGTCCGTCCGTCCGTCTGCTGTCCATCTAAGCTTGTTCGCACTCTACAGGTCGCAATTGTTGTCCGATTGTCATGAAACTTGGCAGAATTTATTTTTTCTGGCCAAGGGCAACCGGTATTGAATTTGGAGGAAATCGGTTCAGATTTAGATATAGCCCCCATACAAATGTCGCTCCCGATTTGACATTTGCCGCTCTAGAAACGACATATTGTACCCGATTTTCTCTATATTTGGCAGAACATCTTATAATTCAAGAAGAAACACGTATGCAAAAATTCGGTCAGATCGGTTCAGATTTAGATATAGCCCCCATACAAATGTCGCTCCCTATTTCACTTTTTCCGCTTTAGAAACCACATATTGTACCCGATTTACTTTAAAATTGGCACAACATCTTATAATCGAACTAGAAACACCTATGCAAAAATTGGGTAAGATCGGTTCAGATTTAGATATAGCCCCCATACAAATGTCGCTCCCGATTTGACATTTTCCGCTCTAGAAACGACATATTGTACCCGATTTTCTTTAAATTTGGCAGAACATCTTATAATCTAACTAGAAACACGTTTGAAAAAATTGGGTATGATCGGTTCAGATTTAGATATGGCCCCCATACAAATGTCGCTCCCGATTTTACATTTTCCGCTCTAGAAACGACATATTGTACCCGATTTTCTTTAAATTTTGCAGAACATCTTATAATCCAACTAGAAACACGTATGCAAAAATTGGGTAAGATCGGTTCAGATTTAGATATAGCCCCCATACAAATGTCGCTCCCGATTTGACATTTTCCGCTCTAGAAACGACATATTGTACCCGATTTTCTTTAAATTTGGCAAAACATCTTATCATCGAACTAGAAACACGTATGCAAAAATTGGGTAAGATCGGTTCAGATTCAGATATAGCCCCCATACAAATGTCGCTCCCGATTTGACATTTTCCGCTCTAGAAACGTCATATTGTACCCGATTTTCTTTACATTTTGCAGAACATCTTATAATCCAACTAGAAACACATATGCAACCAGTAAGGAAAGGCTAAAGTCGGGCGGGGCCGACTCTATGATACACTCCACTTTCAATCCGAATACAATTCAATTCTCATTTGTATGGGGCCTATATCTAAATCTGAACCGATCTAGCCCGCTTTAGCCACAGGTGTTTCTAGTTAGATTATAAGATGTTGTGCCAAATTTAAAGAAAATCGATTAGAATATGTGGCATTTAAAGCGATTTTCTTCAAATTAAATAGCGTTCGTCCTTATCCCGAAAACATCGTTGTGCAAAGTTTCATTTGGTTCTGTGTACAATTGCGACCTGTATCGTGATTACAAGAATAGATGGACGGACAGACAGACAGACAGACAGACAGACAGACAGACAGACGGACATTGCTAAATCGACTCAGAAAGTGATTCTAAGACGATCGGTATAATTAACAATGGGTCTATCTCGTTTCCTTTTGGGTGTTACAAACAAGTGCACAAAGACACAATACTCTCGTGGAGTGTATAAAAATTACGTAAGATCGGTTCATATTTAGATATAGCCCCCATACAAATGTTGCTCGCGAATGTTTAACCGATTTTGGCCAAACTTTACATATTATATTTCACCAATAAACAGACATGGTGAAAGCGGTCACATCGTTCCAGATTTCAATATACCCCCATACAAATGTCCTTTCCGATTTAACATTTTTTGTCAAACACATACATTTACAGGATGCAAAAATCCTTCCCGATTTCACTTTTTTACCGAATTGAATTGCACTGAGAATTGTTTGAGTGATGCCCATATGTCCATACTTTGGTATGACTTTGGTATACTACTTTATGATATGTATTTATCTGTCGGACAATTGACGTTAAATTTGACTAAAGATGAATTTATAGCATATAAATTATATGAATTTATATAATTTGTATGAACTACATAAAATTGCTCCCATGAAATACCTGGGTTTAGTCTGACGAAAAGTGATTTAAATAACACAAGTTTTCAGCATTCGGTTGATTTTGAAAATGTCGGGGTTAATTATTCCTTACTTGTTGAATAGATAATTACGTAAAGTATATACAATTAAGAAAATTGTTGAAATTGAACTGATTTTTGTTTAGTTTTTAGTAATTGAAGATTTTATGGCGATGAGCTTTCGAAACTTTGATGATTTGTTAAGAAAATTTCATGATGCTTTTAAATTTATCTAGCCGCAGTTATCGGGAATTTAAAAAATTAAAAATATCCGGGAATTTTTCCCGACTCTTCCCGGAAATTCAAACCCTAGTGGTAAGATAATTATAAAAGCATTGACAAATCATAATCCCATTCCTTTTGTTAATTATGTTGACTTAAAATGGTAATTTAAACACGTAGTAAAAATTAAAAAATAAACCCTTCCTCTTGCTATGTGTGGCGACATAAAGAGAAATTAATGTAGCAAAAAAGTGAAAGAACAGGAAAAGGAAAAACCACAATCATGCACATGTGAATGTGAATGTACATACATATACGTATATATGTATGTATGTATATTTATGTTTACATGCATGTCATACTTGCAACTTTTCGTGTTCTCAACCAAAACCAAATATTTTGTCATCATTTGTAGAGCATAAAATCTCAGAAGCGAAAGCGAAACGAAACTCTTAAAAAGCCATTAAAGCCTACGGGAAAAAGCCTCAAACACACATACACACACTCTCACAAAACTGACAGCCAAAGAGGGCATTTATTTTAACCAAATATGACACATTGGACTGGTTTTTTCTGTCGGCCGTTGTTGTTTCAAACTGACAAACTGATGTGCGTGCATATATCTAATATTCAGACATTAGAGTGTTTCGGCAAAAAAAGGGATTAGAAAATGTGGCAAATGTCATAATTTCAATGATTTTGATTGGTAATAAAATCTGGTTATGGAGTCGAAAGTGGGGGGTACTAGCAACAAAAATTTTGTCGAAGGACTATGTATAACACTTTCTGACATTTCGAAAACGACTTTATTTTTATACCCTCCACCTCCAGGATGGGGGTACACTAACTTTGTCATTCCGTTTGTAACACCTTGAAATATCGACCTGAGATCCTATAAAGTATATATATTTTTGATCGTCCTAAAATTCTAAGACGATCTAGCCATGTCCGTTCGTCTGTTGAAAGCACGCTAGCATCTAAACGCAAGGAGCTAGGACGTCAAATTTTACACAAATGCGTGTTATAGTCGTACATCGGTCGGGATTGAAACTGGGCGAAATCGGCCCATAGGGAAAATTTTTTCCCTCACAAGGACTAAAAATTCCCATAATATTCCTTAATATTTTAGAGGATTTAAGCACATTTTTTCAATATGTCTGCTTTTACTTACTTGATATTGGGTGGGCGCATTTCCCCAATAACAAAAACGTGCACCACAAAGTGATTTTTATTCGTAGGGGGTAAAATGGGGCAAAAAGGGATAAAAATGGTACCTTTCAAACGGCAACAGCTAGAAACACGAAATTTGATGTTTACATTCCTCTAATTGAGTAGATACATAATATAAAAGTATTTTTACAAATTCGTACTTTTAAGGGATAAAATGGGAAATAGGGATAAAAATGGTACCAACCAAACGGTTGCACCTAGAATAATGAAATTTGGTGTATACATTCCTCGGATTGCGTAGACACATAAAATAAACGGAGTTTTCGAAATTCGCACTTTTTAGGGTTAAAATGGGAAAAAGGGATAAAAGTTGTACCAACCAAATGGCCGTAGCTAGAGTCATGAAATTCGGATATACATATATATAGACACGAAAAACTAGAGGTTTCTTCCAAATTCGTACTTTTAAGGGATACAATGGGTACAGAGGGATAAAATGGTACCAACTAAAGGACTTACTACAATGATAAAATTCGGTGTGTACATCCCTCTTACTACGTAGACACGTAAAATAAAGAGATTTTAGAAAGTTGTACTCTTAAGGAGGTAAACTAAGAAAAAGGGGATAAAAATGGTACCAATCAAATGTATACATGAATCATAGAATTCGGTGCGTACATTCCTCTGACTGCATAGACACGCAAAATCACAAGATTTTTCCAAATTCGTACTTTTTACTTTTACGACAAAAATTGGTTGAATCATGAAGTTAGATTACTATGTACGTGAGATAATGGATTTTCAAAATTTATGGTATTTAAGCTTTTTTGAAAAAAAAATTATATATATGTATATATAAGAAGCGCACATATTTGTTATGTTTAAAGTGTTTATAAAGACATTTTCAAGATATGCCAATTTTTCTCTTTAGTTTGATCAGATTTCAAATTTAAGAACTTTTATTTTTGACATTTATAAAAAATGTACTCTTACAATGACATTTCTCATTTTATGCACACCAAAATTGTATTTAGTGTTACTTTGAAAGTGGTCTAAATCACACTATATCCCCTAATATTGATGTGTGGCGAGGAAAACAAACATTTTTCATTTATAATGTTCATTTTAGGTGATTCAGATACTTTGGATAACATATAAAATGGAATTATTTGAAAAGTAAAAAATAATTTTAATATGATGTTCTAGACGAACAACCTGTAAATATTTATGTATATTTTTTTTATTTTTTTGAAATAAAATATTTTTATGTTTTCATTAATTTTTGGTAAGGAAATATTACTTTTGCGAAAAAAAAAAATAAAAAATTTGTGTATTAAATTTTTTCAATTTTGAGAAGAATAGAAGTGGTCTAAGTCAGTGCATCCTCTGAAAGTAGTTTTTAGTTCCCTTTGGGGTACCAACGTTGTCGATTTTTATATAAAACTTCGATATAGTAGTAGGGTATTCTAAGAAAAAAATTGTCTGCTTCGGTCGAAAAATATTTTTCAATTGACTCAAACATAAACCATTGCATATCTCAGAACAGATAAAGTGTGACTTAGACAAATATAATTCTAACTGGCACATAAACCCTCCTACTCTGAAGAGTGAGTTTTTTTTTGAAAAAAAATATGAGAATATTTTTTTGAATTGACTTGAAGTATTATTTCGATATATATATATAGTGTAAAGGTATAGGTGACTTGCCTTGTAAGCGTGATTTGAAAAAATACAAATATTATATTTATTTATAAAATTATTTTTTCAGTATTTGTATTTGTTTTGGTTTGGCTATATTAAAAAAATATATTTTCCTGTAATATTACAGCACTTCTACGAAAATCGACATCCTCTGTATCGACATCCATGGTGGAGGGTATGTAAAGTTCGGCCCGGCCGAATTTAACGTCGTTTTTACTTGTTTTTGATAAATTGTTTGTTTTTAAAAAATAAAAATTAAATATTTTTTCTGGCACGAAAAAACCCATAAAAATAAAGAAGAAATCCATGTCTATATAAAAAGTTTATAAATTGTTAGGACACAACATTTTTATTATACCCTACACCACTTCGAATATATGGAATGGGGTATTATAAGTTAGTTTCGCGCCAAATGTTTGTAACACCACGAAATAATCGAGTTAGACCCACCATTAAGTATACGGATCGGCTTAGAATCACCTGCTGAATTGATTTACCGATGTCTGTCTGTCCGTCCGTCCGTCTGTCCGTCTGCTGTCCATTTAAGCTTGTTCGCACTCTACAGGTCGCAATTGCTGTCCGATTATCATGAACTTTGGCAGAAGTTACTTTTTTTGGCCAAGGACGATCGGTATTGAATTTGGAGGAAATCGGTTCAGATTTAGATATAGTCCCCATACAAATGTCGCTCCCGATTTGACATTTTCCGCTCTAGAAACCACATCTTGTACCCGATTTTCTTTAAATTGGGTATAACATCTTATAATTCAACTAGAAACACCTATGCAGAAATTGGGTAAGATCGGTTCAGATTTAGATATAGCCCCCATATAAATGTCGCTCCCGATTTCACTTTTTCCGCTCTAGAAACCCCATATTGTACCCGATTTTCTTTAAATTGGGTACAACATCTTATAATCCAACTAGAAACACCTATGCAGAAATTGGGTAAGATCGGTTCAGATTTATTCATACAAATGTCGCTCCCGATTTGACATTTTCCGCTCTAGAAACCACATCTTGTACCCGATTTTCTTTAAATTGGGTATAACATCTTATAATCCAACTAGAAACACCTATGCAGAAATTGGGTAAGATCTGTTCAGATTTAGATATAGCCTCCATACAAATGTCACTCCCGGTTTGACATTTTCCGCTCTAGAAACCACATATTGTACCCGATTGTCTTTAAAATTGGCACAACATTTTATAATCGAACTAGAAACACCTATACTGAAAGTGGCTATGATCGGTTCAGATTTAGATATAGCCCCCACACAAATGTCGCTCCCGATTTGACTTTTTCCGCTCTAAAATCCACATTTTGTACCCATTTTTATACCCTCCACCACCAGGATGGCGGTATACTAACTCTGTCATTCCGTTTGTAACACCTTGAAATATCGACCTAAGACCCTATAAAGTATATATATTCTTGATCGTCATAAAATTCTAAGACGATCTAGCCATGTCCGTCCGTCCGTCCGTCCGTCCGTCCGTCCGTCTGTCCGTCTGTCCGTCTGTTGAAAGCACGATAGCCTCTAAACGAAAGGAGCTAGAACGTTCAAATTTTCCATAAATACGTCTTATAGTCGTAGATCGGTTGGGATTGAAATGGGGCGAAATCGGCCCAAAGGGAAAAATTTTTCCCTCACAAGGACTAAAAATACCCATAATAATCCCTAATATTTTAGCGTATTTAAGCATGTTTTTTGAATAGGTCTGTTTATATTTGCTTGATATTTGGTATGCGCATTCCCCCTACAGCAAAAACGTGCACCATAAAGTGATTCTTATTTGTAGGGGGTGAAATGGGGCAAAAAAGGGATAAAAATGGTACATATTAAACGACAACAGCTAGAAACACGAAATTCGGTGTGTACATTCCTCTAACTGAGTAGAGACATAATATAAAAACATTTTTTCCAAATTCGTACTTTTAGGGGTAAAATGGGAATAGAGGGATAAAAATGGTACCAACCAAATGGCTGTACCTAGAATAATGAAATTCGGTGTATACATTCCTCTGATTGCATAGACAAGTAAAATAAACGGATTTTTTAAAATTCGTACTTTTTGGGGTTAAACTGAAAAAAGGGGATAAAAATAGTACCAATCAAATGACCGTAGCTAGAGTCATGAAATTCGGAGTATACATTCCTTTGACTACGTAGACATGAAAAATAAAAGGTTTTTTTCCAAATTCGTACTTTCAAGGGATACAATGGGTAGTAGATAAGTAGATTTTTCGAAATTCGTACTTTTTGGGGTTAAAAAGAAAAAAGGGGATAAAAATAGTACCAATCAAATGACCGCAGCTAGAGTCAGGAAATTCGGAGTATACATTCCTCTGACTGCGTAGATACGGAAAATAGACGAATTTTTCGAAATTCGTACTTTTTGGGGTTAAAATTGAAAAAGGGGATACAAATAGTACCAACCAAATTGGTTGAATCATGAAGTTAGGTTATTTTGCACTTTACACATGTACGTCTGATAATGGATTTTCAAAATTTATACTTTTGGAATTAAAATAGAATGGAAGGACAACCAACTGTAGCAGCCACTATCTTCCAATATTTATGGTATTTAAGCTTTTTGAAAAAATAAATATAAGAATATTTAGTTTTTGTATTGAAATAGATAATGGTTTGATATAATTAAAATATTATATTTATTTATATAATTATTTTTTCAATATTTGTATTTGTTTTAGTTTGGTAAATTAAAAAATTTATATTTTCCTGTAATATTACTGCACTTCTACGAAAACCGACAACCTCTGTGGAATGCAATCCATGGTGGAGGGTATATAAAGTTCGGCCCGGCCGAACTTAACGCCGTTTTTACTTGTTTTCTTTAAAATTGGCACAACATCTTATAATCTAACTAAAAAACTATGATGAAGGAGGGTAAGATCGGTTCAGATTTAGATATAGCCCTCATACAAATGTTGCTCCCGAATGTTTAACCGATTTTGGCCAAACTTTACATATTATATTTCACCAATAAACATACATGGTGAAAGCGAGTCACATCGTTCCAGGTTTTAATATACCCCCATACAAATGTCCTTTCCGATTTAACATTTTTTGTCAAACACATACATTTACAGGATTCAAAATTCCTTCCCGATTTCACTTTTTTACCGAATTGAATGGTAATGAGAATTGTTTGGGTGATGCCCATACTTTGGTATAACCCAAATGGGGCCCTTTCTGATCTATTACAGCTCTAGAAACTACATCTTACATCGGATCTTCATCAAATTTTGCAGATCATGATATTTTTTCAACTAGGAATACCTACAGTGAATGAGAAATATATAGGCCCATGTTTTGGACAAGTCCCAGAATGTTGTTATTGACCCCCTTTTGAAATGTCGGTCCTATTACTACTGTATAATTTGTTTTTGTCTGTCGGATAATTGGATCAATTACCATATTATTAACCATATTCGTTAAATATGGCTAAAGATGAATTTATTGTAACTGTATAATTTATATGAACTACATAAAATTGCTCCCATGAAATACCTGGGTTTAGTAATCAAAGCGAGGTACATATGCAGGGAGTGGTGTAGGGTATTATATAGTCGGACCCGCCCGACTTTAGCCTTTCCTTACTTGTTTTTTATTACATAGTGTAGTCGACCCCGTCCGATTTTAGACTTTCCTTACTTGTTTTCATATGGACCAAAATACTCCAGCGTTTTTGTAAGGCACTCTGACACACACATATATTCTATGTATGAGTAATGTCAATGTAAGTGTAAATATGTGCAAGTAAATTGCAATACGACATCACATCATTAAACAAAGACACATACACACACCCAAACAGGCGTACACAGTTGCATTCTATGGCCAGAACAAATAGTAAAAAAGGTGTAGATGTGTTATTATAAAGCCGAAAATGTATGCGAAGCGAAAACCACTCTGTATGCCACCAATCCAAATTATTTTTGCGGTATATTTCCATGTGCGGCGACTTAGCGTTTGTATTTGGCTGAGTGCATGTGTGAGAGGTCCTATGGTTGTGTCTGTTTTGCATTTTTGTTGTTGTTAAGGATTAGTCAGGATGCTACACAGCATCATTACAAAGCAAACCATTTAGAGATTATGGCAACAAATTGCAACAGCAACAGCAAACATATGCAAGCAACTGAGTCAGCAGCAGCATTGGCGACACCAGTCGCCGGCAACATTTACTGGACACCCAGATTTTAAATGCCAACTCCAATTAGAGTTGCCTGTACCCGAAAATCTGTGCCCAGAGTGCAATTATGTTATAAATTAATAATAATTATACGCCAACCCGGAACTGGGGGTAACTACTCGTCCCCGCCACAAACTCCATCCAACACTCCACTCCTAATGCTGATGGTGCCCAGCATGTGTCCCCATTTGTTGTCGGTGTTCCGTGGTCTCTGCTCGTTTGTTGTTTTCTCCTCTTCTCTATTTACTCGCACACATTTCCTCGTTCTTTTTTTTGGGGGGTAGGTGAACATTAGTTTTGTCGAGATTTCTAATGAGGATTTATAAAGTATTTATGCAGATAATGGTCTTATAAGTGTTTATAGAGTAATTATGATGGCAGAAACTATGGCGCCGCATATTGTTTTATGCTCTGTGACAACAAAGGCTTAAACAAAATATATTATTTTTATATATGTTGTGAAATGTGAAATGCGGTATGTAGAGTCCAGCTAGTTGTGTGTCTAGCCTTTCTCCTTAGCCGCGCGGTTTATTGTTTGAAAAATCGAAATATTAAATACTAGCAGTACCCGCTGCTTCTCACGCGAAAAAGCCATTTATTTGTTAATTTTATCCGTCTCTGTCATTTATTTATTTATCTATTTATTTAATTTTCTTTTGGTGGATATAGATAAATCTAAAATAGTAATTTGGAAACATCCTTTTATATAGCACTCACACACAGTCAAAGTAATGTGTTTGTCAATATGCACTATTTTAGCTGAACTACTTCGTATGTATAATTTTTATAATTTTCTACCAAGTTTTGAACAAAAAATTACCACCATTTATATCCTCGATCTCATGTTTCTAGATGCAGCCAGCAACTTTATAACTTTTGCACCTCTTTCCCAAAAAGTACACATTTTGAAAAACCACTATAGGTAACATGTGTTTTTGCTTCCCCTAAAAATATGTACTTTATTTGGTAAAACATTTACTTCTTGTCGGGACGTATCGTTGTGTTAAGTCCAAATTTTGAAATATCCATTTATGTTCCGCGTTTAAGTAATTAAAGGACTGTACACAATTTTTATCACTTTTCGTCCCGCGTATCCCTTAAAAGTACAAATTTCGAAAGTCCAATTTTACTGCGCTTCTACGTGGTCAGAGGTATTTACATACTAAGTCAAGAAATTCATTTATGTTGCAAGTCTACGTTGTCAGAGGAATTTACACTGCAAATTTCTCAACTATAGCTGCAATACTTTAGTTGGTACCATTTTTATCCCTTTTTGTCCCGCTCACCTCCTATAAGTACAAATTTCAAAAAAAAATCTATTTAGATTGCGCTTCTACGTTGTCAGGGAATTTACACTCCAAATTTCGCAACTCTAACTTCAAATTCGAAAAATTCTTTTAGATTAGCGCTTCTAAATTGTCAATACTTTAGTTGGCACTACCTTTATCCGTTGCCAGAGGAATTTACACTCTAAATTTCACGATTGTAGCTACAATACATTGGTCGGTACAATTGTTATCCCTTTTTGTCCCACTCACCCCTAATAAGTACAAATTTCGAAAAATCCATTTAGATTTGCGCTACTACGTTGTCATTGGAATTTACATACCAAATTTCACGACTATAGCTGCAATACTTAAATTGGTACAACTTGTATCCCTTTTTGCCCCGCGCACCCTTTGAAAGTAAAAATTTCGAAAAATCCAATTTTACTTCGCTTTTATATAGTCAGAGGAATTTACATACCAAATTTCACTATTTTATGTGTAATACTTTAGTTGGTACCATTTTTATCCCTTTTTGTCCCGCACGCCCCTATAAAGTACAATTTTCGAAAAATCCAATTTTACTTCGGTTTTATATGGTCAGAGGAATTTACATACCAAATCTCATGATTCTAAGTGGAATACTTTAGTTAGTACCATTTTTATCCCTCTTTGTCCCGCTGGACTTTAAAGTACAAATTTCGAAAAATCCAATTTTATTTCGCTTTTATATGGTTAGAGGAAATTACATACCAAATTTCACGATTCTAGGTTTAATACATTAGTTGGTACCATTTTTATCCCTTTCTGTCCCGCGCGGCCCTTAAAAGTACAATTTTCGAAACATCCAATTTTATTTCGCTTTTATGTGGTCAGAGGAATTTACATACCAAATTTCACGATTCTAGGTGTAATACGTTAGTTGGTACCATTTTTATCCCGCTCGCCCCTTAAAAGTACAAATTTCGAAAAATTCAATTTTACTTCGCTTTTATATGGTCAGAGGAATTCACATACCAAATTTCACTATTCTAGGTGTAATACTTTAGTTGGTACCATTTTTATCCCTTTCTGTCCCGCACGGCCCTTAAAAGTACAATTTTTGAAACATCCAATTTTACTTCGCTTTTATGTGGTCAGAGGAATTTACATACCAAATTTCACGACTCTAGGTGTAATACTTTATTTGGTACCATTTGTATCCCTTTTTGTCCCGCTCGCCCCCTAAAAGTACAAATTTTGAAAAATCCAATTTTACTTCGCTTTTTATATGGTCAGAGGAATTTATATACCACATTTCACGATTCTATCTGTAATACCTTAGTTGGTACCATTTTTATCCCTTTTTGTCCCGCTCGCCCCCTAAAAAGTATAAATTTCGAAAAATTCAATTTTACTTCGCTTTTATATGGCAGAGGAATTTATATACCAAATTTCACGATTCTAAGTGGAATACTTTAGTTAGTACCATTTTATCCCTCTTTGTCCCGCTGGCCCTTTAAAGTACAAATTTCGAAAAATCCAATTTTACTTCGCTTTTATATGGTCAGAGGAATTTACATAACAAATTTCACGATTCTAGGTGTTATACTTTAGTAGGTACAATTTTTATCCCTTTTTGTCTCGCACGCCCCTAAAAGTACAAATTTCGGAAAATCAATTTATATTGCAAGTCTACGTTGTCAGAGAAATGTTACTACCGATTTTCATGATTCTAGCTGCAATTCTTAAATTGTACCATTTTTATCCCTTTTTGTCCCGCTCGCCCCTTAAAAGTACAAATTTCGAAAAATCCCTATTTGTAGCTCTTCTGCATGGTCAGTGAAAGGAACTCACCGAATTTCATGTTTCTAACTACTGCCGTTTAGTCAGGACGAAGGTTCGATGTTTATCCCTTTTTGGGTCATTTTACCCCCTAAAAGTACGAATTCAAAAATACGAATCATGACCCTAGCTTCAGCCGTTTAGTCTGGGGGCTGGACAATGATAAGTCAGTCAGTCAGTAACGCAACTCTTTTATATATATAGATTCTCTTCTTTGTGAGATGATAATTTGAGACTTGAACTCATGTATTATGTATATTATTCTGATCCTGATGATTGACAAATCTTCTATGGGGGATTCAAAATAATTCGAATAATTTTGTCTGGGAAAATTGGGACGAGTGTGCAGATTTGTCGGAATGATATCTGTCAGAATTTGGTGGGTATGGAAATTCTGATAAATTTTTCTTGCGATCAAAGATTTATCACATGCTTACAAAATTGCCGAAAATGCTACGATTTTCATACAATAATCTAATAAAGTTGCCGCTCTCTTTCATCGAAAAAGCTCAGACATGTCTGAAAATAATCTGATATTTTTGTTGTCGTCCTTCGATGAATTCTGGTCAAAGTCTGAAAAAATATCCGTAAATATTAAAATTTTCTTAAAATATTTTAACAAATTTCCGGTCCTCTTCCAACGAATTTTGGCCATAATAATCGAAAATGTTCAGATATATCTGAATATAAACGGAGATTTTGTCGTCGTCTTCCATTGAACTCCCATCTATTGTTGGAGAGATGTGAATTCTTCAGAAGAAAATGTTGAGAAAAGAATATCGTCAGCAGTAATGGAAAAGCGCCTAACATCACTTTTCATAATTTTACAGGAGGAGAAAAGAAATTAATAATATGAAAATATAATAAATATATATGGTTAAATATAAAGTCGCCATTTATTACAATTGAAGGCTAAAATTTTGTGAGAGTGTATATTTAGGTGTAATGAACTATGATAAATCAAAAATTCATTTTTTAATTTCTGTGATGTTAGGTCATTTTCCATTTCTGGTGACTGTATGTTTGTTCTGATATATGATTGTTGTTTACTGTGGATAACAAAACCACGTAAATGTATTTCATAAAATTGCGTGCAGGGGTTACCCGGCCAATGAAAATGAAGATCATCAAATATTATTATGCTTGTAAATTTGTTTCTTCCTGCAGGTGCACGTTTCTGCTGTTTTTCGTAAAGAAACCATAATAAAAACGCGTTCAATGCCTTTTTGAACCATTTTGTCCAACGCACAGTGGTTCAGTTTTAGTTGTTTAAAAAGCAAAATTAGACAAGGACCCAAGGATTATTTTGAAATATTAACATTAAAAATCGGGAAGTCGAATATATTTTAGAAATCGGCCCAAAGTTGACTACTTTTCGTATTTTTCGATTTTAAAGTAAATTAAAATTTTTATTTTTTTGTTTTTATGTTTTTTGACATATTTTTACGTATTGGTTCATAATACGAAGAAAAAACTTTGTTTCTCACACATTTTAAGAGATTTTGCACTCAAATCTTTTTTATAAGAAATTGTGGTTTCTTAGCTTTATTATTTTATTTTTTGTTTATGCCAAACGTAGTTTGGTTGTAATTAATATTGCAAAAATGTCCTTTTTGAACAAATGTCTGATTTTGGATCAACACAACTTTTTTCCTTCAAAAGCCTTTAACGAAACGTATATATATTTGGAAAAGTTGAAGGTTGCCTACACGAAATTGCACCCTTGGAAGATAGCATACATTTAGTACAAAAAGTCAGATTTTTTAGTTCCAAAACGCAATTTAGTCATTTTCGTCTAAGTAACTTCTGGAAAGTAGAATGTGTGAGAAACAGTTCGACAAAGTCAAAAAAAGAAAGTAAATTTTTTCAATTATAAATGTAAAAATGTGTTAAAAAACATAAAAACCAAAAAATAAAAATTTTATTTTTCCTTAAAATCGAAAAATACGAAAAGTAATCAACTTTGGGCAGATTTATAATATATATATATATATATATATACTAGCAGTACCCGCTGCTTTGCACGCGAAAAGTCAGGTATTTGTTATTAGTTTTATCCGTCTCTGTTTTAGGATAGTATTTATTTGATTTTCTTTTCTAAAGTAGTAAATGGGAAACATAGCACTCATATACAGTCAAAGAAATGTGCTTGTCGATGTGCACTGTTTTAGCTGAACTCCCTTCGTATATATATTTTTTATCATTTTCTACACAGTTTTTAACAAAAATTGCAACCTCAGAGTCTTTTATTAAAAAAAAATCATTTTGATGGCGCTTCTATATGGTCAGAGGAAATTACATACTAAGTTTCATGATTCTACGTTGTCAGAGGAATTTACGCACCAAATTTCACGACTATAGCAGCAATATTTTAGTTGGTACTATTTTTATCCCTTTTTGTCCCACTCACACCTTATAGGTATAAATTTCGAAAAAATCCATTAGGATTTGCGCTTCTACCTTGTCAGAGGAATTTACACACCAAATTTCACGACTATAGCTGCAATACTTAAATTAGTACCATTATTATCCCTTTTTGTCCCGCTCACCTCTTATAAGTAAAATTTTTGAAAAATCCAATTTTACTGCGCTTCTACATGGTCAGAAGAACTTACACATCAAATTTCAAGATTCTAGCTGCAATACTTTAGTTGGTACCATTTTTATCCCTTTTTGTCCCGCTCACCTCTTATAAGTACTAATATCGAAAGATCCAATTTTACTGCGTTTCTACATGGGCAGACGAACTTACATATCAAATTTCAAGATTCTAGCTGCAATACTTTAGTTGGTACCAATTTCATCCCTTTTTGTCCCGCTCACTTCTTATAAGTACAAATTTCGAAAAATCCAATTTTACTGCGCTTCTACATGGTCAGAAGAACTTACACATCAAATTTCAAGATTCTAGCTGCGATACTTTAGTTGGCACCATTTGTATCCCTTTTTGTCCCGCGCAACCCTTAGAAGTACAAAATGCATTTATATTTCGCTTCTATGTGGTGAGAGGAATTTACATACCAAATTTCGCAATATTACATTATTACAATATTTACATACCAAATTGCAATACTTAAATTAGTACCATTTTCATCCCTTTTTGTCTCTCGCAACCCTTAAAAGTACAAAATTTGAAAAATCCAATTTTAACTCGCTTCTACATAGTCAGAGGAATTTACATACCAAATTTCACGATACACACAATACTTTAGTTGGTACCATTTTTATACCTTTTTGTCCCGCTCACCCCTTATAAATAAAAAATTTCGAAAAATCAATTTATATTGCACGTTTACGTTGTCAGAGAAATGTAAATACCGATTATCACGATTCTAGCTACAATTCTTAATTTGGTACCATTTTTATCCCTTTTTGTCTATTTCCATCCCTAAAAGTACAAATTTCGAAAAATTCCTATTTGTAGCTCTTCTGCATGGTTAGCGCAAGGAACACGCCGAATTTCATGTTTCTAGCTACTGCCGTTTAGTCAGGACGAAGGTTCGAAGTTTATCCCATTTTGTCCAATTATATCCCTTAAAAGTACGAATTTCGTAAAACCCCTTCTTAGTCGACGTCTTCGTCATATTTGGGAACTACCCTGAAAATTCCATGAGGTCAATGATACGTCAGTCAATAACGCAACTCTTATATATAAATATATAGATTAATATTTCAAAAGAATCCTCTCCAGAATTAATAATGTTTCTATACAATTTTTATACACTCCACGAGAGTATTGTGTCTTTGTGCACTTGTTTGTAACACCCAAAAGGAAACGAGATAGACCCATTGTTAATTATACCGATCGTCTTAGAATCACTTTCTGAGTCGATTTAGCAATGTCCGTCTGTCTGTCCGTCCGTCCGTCCGTCCGTCCGTCCGTCCGTCCGTCCGTCCGTCCATCTATTCTTGTAATCACGATACAGGTCGCAATTTTAGACCGAACCAAATGAAACTTTGCACAACGATGTTTTTCGGGATAAGGACGAACGCTATTTAATTTGAAGAAAATCGGTTCAGATTTAGATATAGCCCCCATACGAATTTCACTCCCGATTTGACTCTTTTCACTCTAGATACCACATCTTACAACAGATTTTCTTCAAAATTGGCAAAACATCTTATACTGTAACTAGAAACACCTGTGGTAAAATTGTGTTAGATCGGTTCAGATTTATATATAGCTCCCATACAAATTTCTCTCCCGATTTGACTTTTTCCGCTCTAGAGACCACATAATGTATCAGATTGTCTTCAGATTTGGTAAAACATCTCATATTTCCACTAGAAACACCCATGGTGAATATCGGTCAGACCGGTTCAGATTTATATATAGCTCCCATATAAATTTCTCTCCCGATTTGACTTTTTCCGCTCTAGAGACCACATAATGTATCAGATTGTCTTCAGATTTGGTAAAACATCTTATATTTCCACTAGAAACACCCATGGTGAATATCGGTCAGATCGGTTCAGATTTAGATATAGCCTCCATACAAATGTCGTTCCCGATTTGACATTTTCCTCTGTAGAAACCACATATTGTATCAGATTGTCTTCAGATTTGGCAAAACATCTTATATTTAAACTAAGAACATCTATGGTGAAAATAGGTCAAATCGGTTCAGATTTAGATATAGCCTCCATACAAATGTCGTTCCCGATTTGACATTTTCCTCTGTAGAAACCATATATTGTACTCGATTTTCTTTAAATTTGGCACAACATCTTATAATCTTACTAGAAACACCTATGCAGAAATTGGGTAAGATCGGTTCAGATTTAGATATAGCCCCATACAAATGTCGCTCCCGATTTGACTTTTTCCGCTTCAAATGCCACATATGCTAATCGATTTTCTTTAAATTTGGTACAACATCTTATAATCTAACTAGAAACACCTGTTGCTAAAGCGGGCACAACATCTTATAATCTAACTAGAAACATCTGTGGCTAAAGCGGGCTAGATCGGTTCAGATTTAGATATAGGCCCCATACAAATGTCGCTCCCGAATTGAATTTTGCGCTCTGAAAACCATATATTGTACCCGATTTTCTTTAAATTTGGGACAACATCTTATAATCCAACTAGAAACACTATGCAGAAAATGGGTAAGATCGGTTCAGATTTAGATATAGCCCCCATACAAATGTCGCTCACGATTTGACATTTTCCGATCTAGAAACCACATCTTGTACCAGATTTTCTTTAAATTTGGCACAACATCTTATAATCCAACTACAAACACATATGTAGAAAGTGGGTAAGATCGGTTCAGATTTAGATATAGCCCCCATACAAATGTCGCTCCCGATTTGACTTTTGCCGCTTTAAAAGCCACATATTGTGCTCGATTTTCTTTAAATTTCGCACAACATCTTATAATCTAACTAAACAAAACTATGGTGAAAGTGGGTAAGATCGGTTCAGATTTAAATATAGCCCAAATTCAAATGTTGCTCCCATAAGTTTAACCGATTTTGGGCAAACTATACATTTTATATTTCACCTATTTCGTTCCAGGTTTCAATATATCCTCATACAAATGTCCTTTCCGTTTTATTTTTTTTTGTCAAACACATACATTTACAGGATACAAAAAACCTTCCCGTTTCCACTTTTTGTAATGTATTCGGATTGAAAGTGGAGTGTATCATAGAGTCGGCACCGCCCGACTTTAGCCTTTCCTTACTGGTTTATTATCTCAAATAGCGAAGCACTGAGTAAAAAATGTTTAGTATATTTTTAGCCTTATATGTTGACATCTGACTCAGAATTTATCACGTCATTTTAGTAAAAATCGCATATTTGGCAAAAAATTCTCTAATTCGGGAATTGCTCAACAAAAATGCAAAAATTTGTAAGCCATTACATTCGGAGGTCATTTTTCAAAGTAATCCAAAAACTTTGTAAAATTATCTCAATTTTTGTTTATTTTAACCAATGTTCCATATAAATTAGTTTTTCTCAAAAAGATAAGTTTTCATGTATTTTTTTAGTTTTAAGTGTAATGAAGCACATGTTGTAGAATAACTTATAGTCTAGCTGGTCTGCGTTTATGTTTACAGTGGATCAATATTTTCATTTTATGGTCAAAGGGAGCATTATACTAAATGAGAAAAGTGTTGTAAAGTTAAAGTCTGAGAGAATTCTTATTGTGAGAAATATATAATGGAATTATTTTTGGGGAACCTTCTATCTCCTGTATTTATGGGTCCTTTTTTTCGAGAAAATAAAAAAATCCTTGCTCTGGCCTTTGCAAAACCGTATAGGTTTTATATATAAAGCTTATTACTCTGCTTCATAATTATAATAAGATTTGTCTTCCCCCAATGCGCCGTACAATGAGTACAAAAAAGTAATATGCCCCAACTATCATTGAAAATATAGGTCTTAGAGTGATATATTAATCTTGTATTTAAACATACATTGTCAGCCCTAAGATCTATCTTATATATAATAAGATTATATATATTTTGAAAAGAGGACTTCCTGTAAATAAGGCCAAAGATAACAGTAATAGATAATTATAATAACTCGCTCGCCCGATTCACTAAAATATGACCAATTTTCATAAAAATAATTTAGTTAGGCAATTAATTCTCAAAACCCCTAAGCATGGAATTTTATCCACGGACATAGCCGCTAATATTATGGTTTTATTCTGGTCCTTGATCGAAATTAAGGAATTTATTTTTCCATTTTTAGGAATTGTGGGATTTCTATATATGTTGTATTACAAAATTGTTATTAATAATATAATATTAATAATTCTGGAATTTATGATCGTGTTACTTTTCAAAAAAACATTTCTGCCATGGAAAAAAAAAATAATTTTAGCTGCCGCGGATAAAAGTCAATATTTGCTTTTCGAGAATCAATAGTCTGTATCGTAACGACCTTCACAAATATTAATAAAACAAGTAAGACAAGGCTAAAGTCGGGCGTGGCCGACTATATAATACCCCACACCACTCTCTGCATATATACCTCACCTTGATTACTTAAACACAGGTATTTCTTGGGAGCAATTTTATGTAGTTCATATAAATTATACAGTTACAATAAATTCATCTTTAGTCTAATTTAATGAATGTGGTAAATAATAAAGTAATTGATCCAATATTCCAGCAGATATTCCGAGTAAAGTAAATATAACATGATATGGAAAAATTGATCAAGATCCAATGATAAATACAGCGGTAATAGGATGAATCGGACGGGCATTTGAAGGGGGCCTATAACAACACTTGAGGCCTGTGCCAAAACATGCGCCTATATATTTCTCATTCACGGTAGGTATTCCTAGTTGAAACATATAATGATCTGCAAAAATTGATGAAGATCCGATGTAAGATGTAGTTTCTAGAGCTGTAATAGATCAGAATGGGCCCCACTTGGGTTATACCAAAGTATGGACATATGGGCATCTCCCCAACAAGTATGGAACGGCTAAAGACGGACGGAGCCGACTATATATCTCACTACAATTCAATTCGGTAATAAAGTGAAATCGGGAAGGATTTTTGAATACTGTAAATGTATGTGTTTGACAAAAAATGTTAAATCGGAAATGGCATTTGTATGGGGGTATATTGAAATCTGGAACGAAATAGGTGAAATATAATATGTATAGTTTAGTCAAAATCGGTTAAACATTTAAGAGCAACTTTTGTATTTGGGCTATATCTAAATCTGAACCGATCTTACCCACTTTTACCATTGGGTTTTTTTACTTGGATTATAAGATGTTGTGCCAAATTTAAAGAAAATCGGGTAAAATCTGTGGTTTCTAAAGCGGAAAAAGTCAAATCGGGAGCGAGATTTGTATGGGGGCTATATCTAAATCTGAACCGATCTTACCCACTTTCAGCATAGGTGTTTTTAGTTCAATTATAAAACGTTGTGCCAAATTTAAAGAAAATCGGGTACAAGATGTGGATTTTAGAGCGGAAAATGACAAATCGGGAGCGACATTTGTATGGGGACTATATCTAAATCTGAACCGATCTTACCCACTTTCAGCATAGGTCATTCTAGTTCGATTGTAAAATGTTGTGCCAATTTTAAAGAACATCGGGTACAATATGTCTTTTCTAGAGCGGAAAATGTCAAATCGGGAGCGACATTTGTATGGGGGCTATATCTAAATCTGAACCGATCTTACCCAATTTTTGTATACGTGTTTCTAGTTGGATTATAAGATGTTCTGCCAAATTTAAAGAAAATCGGGTACAATATGTCGTTTCTAGAGCGGAAAATGTCAAATCGGGAGCGACATTTGTATGGGGGCTATATCTAAATCTGAACCGATTTCCTCCAAATTCAATACCGATGGTCCTTGGCCAGAAAAAATAACTTCTGCCAAGTTTCATGACAATCGGACAACAATTGCGACCTGTAGAGTGCGAACAAGCTTAGATGGACAGCAGACGGACAGACAGACATTGTTAAATCGACTCAGCTGGTGATTCTAAGCCGATCGGTATACTTAAAGGTGGGTCTAGCTCGATTATATCTTGGTGTTACAAACATTTGGCGCGAAACTAACTTATAATACCCTAGTCCACGTAGTTGTGTAGGGTATAAAAAGGTCATTCCATTCCCGAAATAAAAATGTGCAATATTTTGATAAAATACTTTTTTTAATTTTAAATTTTTTGCATTGTGGTTCCTTTACACAATTATATCTCGCGATTGAACTAAACTTTTTTATTTTATTGTAGATTACGCTTATTGATCAAAGAATTGATCTCTAAGATGGTGTGAAAAATTCTCTCACACAGTATTTTCACGTCGCGCAAAGGATAAATATGTTTTAATAATTTATTTTCTTACCTTCACGGGCCATACAAACCACACATACATGTGGTTATCAAATGAAAGAAAAGAATATGTGTTAAAATACTGTAAATTTCCCGACTCTATCTATATTAACTTAGCATTAGCAAACATTTCAATTTCCACATTTTACAAGTTGGCATGACCTAGATGACCTAGATTTATCGGTTCGGCCAGAGGCCCCCATATCTAACAGAGATTTCAAATATTGCAAATCATCAGGGAAAACACTAACGCTCTAAGCATATGAAATTTCGTCATGATATCTCTTTCCGTTTAAAAGTTACAGAATTAATTCCAAAAAATCGATTGAGAACCACCTCAAGATCTTTTTCTCCACCCCTCGGCCTTATTCTTCCACTTATATACGGGTATTACAATGGACACAATTTAATTGGTCCCATAATACCCCTGTGGAGGGTATACAAAACCAACTAGTTTAGTAAATATTACAGCTTCGTATGGGGTTTTAGTTACACAACCAAAAAACAAACAAGAAATTGGCCCCCAGAAATTAAATGAAACCACCATCTTCATGCTGATGATTTGGCATTTGATTGATCCTACGATCGATCTGGCAAGGCAAGATTTAATAACACTTGGCTGCTATATATAGTGTATCTATTGTTGGATTTACAAGAATTGCATTATTTTATATTTCTAAATAAAAGGTTAACATTAATCATACGCCTGCCCAGAAAACCACTTATTCACAGAAATACAAGATGTGCTGAAAGCAGTCAGGAAACATGGAATATAGTAAAATAATATCCCTCTGTCCATCTTACAACTCCCCGTCATTTGTTTCGATAGAAGCATTTATTATATTTCCTATCCATTCTTGATGATTAACAAAGGAAACGTAAATAATATGAAGACAAAATAAAAGAAAAAAAACAACGACCACAACAGCAATTCAATAGCACAATTGGAAGAGAGAAAAAAACACTACTTTTATTTGATGGCCAGCCGTGAAGAAAGAACCGTCTTTGTTATGCAAAACATGGCCTACGCATACCACAAATAATACTTATATTTATTTTTGTAATAAACCTCCCAAGAATCTATACGCCCTGGCATAGTTTGCCAACATTGCTACGTACGACGAGGAACATAAAAATAGAATTATTCAAACAATGGCGAATGGCGAAATGCCTCAAAGATAATAACAGCAGATAAAATCCATTATAAACGCACGTTTAAACTTTACATCGGAGCGTTGAAAAAGAAGAAGAACAAACAAACAACAACAAAAAACGAACGCCCCAATCCATCCGCATGAGACCACCCTCAGAAGGAATAACGAAGGAAATGAAAATGCATTTTCAATTCAATTCAGCTACACTCAGAAATGAATCCTGAAAATAGGTTAAAATGAAGTTAAATTTTCATAAGTCGAGTTCATGTCATTATTTGACATTAGGTCATGCTTGGAACTTAATTCTAATTCAAGATTTATTTCTTATAGGATTTGTTTATTTTATACTCAAATCATATTTCATAAAATTCATGAAAAGATCAGCGAATGATTTTAAAGTAGCAGACATATAGAAATGTACACGAGTGAGATATTCTAAGTGATATTCCAGTGAAACCGCTGGACTTCTTCCTGTGAAGTGCCGTAGAAGATCGATGTATACGGACAACCCGAAATTAACGAAATAAATTGAACAAGTAAAAAGGCGTTAAGTTCGTCGGGGCCGAATCTTATATATCACGGATATTACCGGCATATTAGAGACTGTCGACATTAACTAGTATTGCACTGCCATATTATGAAAATTGTGATGCCTCATTATTATAATATTAATAGTCCTCTACAACATATATATAAAACTTCAAGTGTAATAGAAAAGTGAACATTAGACAGCAATCTTCAAAAATATAACCTAAATATTATTAGGTAGAAACAATCCCGTTTTTCCCATTTGCAACTTCTTGGTTCCAGCTACAGCTGTTTCAGAATATAATAAACACACCTAATTTCATGATTTTAGTACCATGTTCACTCCTTTTTCCATGTTGACCCCAAAAGTACGCATTTAGAAAATTATTTTCCGCGTTTACGCATTACGATTGGCACCAATCAAGCTTTAACCGCTTGATTGGTGCCAAATGTAATCCCATTTAGATCGAATATCGAAAGATCTCTTTATTTTTGGCGTCTACGCAGTCAAAAAAATGTATACACCTAATTTCATTATTATAGCTGCAGCCTTTTTTTGTACCATTTTCCGCCTAAAAGTTAAAATTTCACAAAAATCCTTTTTTTCGCATCATCACAGTCAGATGAATAACTACAGCGGATTTCATGATTTGAACTTCAGCGGTATCATTGGTACCATTTTTATCCGTTTTTGTCCCATTTTACCCGCTAAAACTTTTATTTAATTGTTGGTGCTTTTACGCTACAGGAGTAATGTACGCAAAAAATTTCAAGTGCATATAAAGCACAAAATTAAAAAAATGCTTAAATAATTATTTTTTAATCTTTGTTAGGGAAAAATTGTTCCCTCTTGCATTGCGGATTGATCCTGCAAAAAAAGAAAAATATTTGGAAAGATTCTTCAAAGGCAACCATAATTTTTATGGGTATATATCAGTATTTTCTTACAAATATTTTGTGCGGAAAACTTTTTCTGTCCGTAGGCGTTGTCTGTACATTTTCACTACTTTTTCTGAGTGTATATATATATATATATCGTGAATAAACAAATAAGTTCAACTGGTGTAGTTTGTAAAGGTACCCTACGCACAACCCCACACTACTCCCTACACTTTTTACAGATATAAGTCGTTATACAGTGGTTCCAAACATAAATTAAATTTCTTCACATCTGTATAATATATACGTCTGTAAATTAAAAAAAAAGTGTGCTGATGGATTGTAGATGAGAAGTTAGATTAATACTTTTGAAGTTTGGAATTTAATAAAGCCAGGGAAATACTGTAAATAACCAGTAAAAACGGCGTTAAGTTCGGTCGGGCCGAACTTTATATACCCTTCACCATCGATTGCATTCCACAGAGGAAGTCGATATTCGTAGAAGTGCAGTAATATTACAGGAAAATATACTTTTTTTTAGTATAGCCAAACCAAAACAAATACAAATATTGAAAAAATAATTTTATAAATAAATATAACATTTTTATTATTTCAAACCACGCTTATAAGGCAAGGTTACTAATACCTTTACACTATATATATCGAAATAATACTTCAAGTCAATTCAAAAAATAAATATAAATATTGGTAGATAGTGGGTGCTACATTCTATGTTAATTCAAATAGTACAAATTTTGCAAATCCATTATCTGACGTACATAGTGCAAAATAATCTAACTTCATGATTCAACCAATTTTTGTCGTAAAAGTAAAAAGTACGAATTTTGAAAAATCTTTTTATTTTACCTGTCTATGCAGTCAGTGGAATGTATACAGCGAATTCTATGATTCCAGCTGCGGCCATTTGGTTGGTACCAATTTAATCACCTTTTTCCTAGTTTACCCCCTTAAGAGTACGACTTTCTAAAATCCCTTAGAAGTACGAATTTGGAAAAATACTTTTATATTATGTATCTAATCAATTAAGGAATGTACACCTCAAATTTCGTGTTTCTAGCTGTTGCCGTTTGAAAGGTACATTTTTTATCCCTTTTTGCCCCATTTCACCCCCTACGAATAAAAATCACTTTGTGGTGCACGTTTTTGTTATAGGGGGAAGAATGCGCACACCCAATATCAAGTAAGTACAAGCAGACATATTGAAAAAATGTGCTTAAATACTCTAAAATATTAAGGAATATTATGGGTATTTTTAATCCTGGTGAGGGAAAAATTTTTCCCTTTGGGCCGATTTCGCCCAGATTCAATCCCAAGCGATCTACAACTATAAGACGTATTTATGTAAAATTTGGACGTGCTAGCTCCTTTCGTTTAGATGCGTGCGTGCTTTCAACAGACGTACGGACATGGCTAGGTCGTCTTTGAATTTTATGACGATCAAGAATATATATACTTTATAGGGTCTCAGGATGATATTTCAAGGTGTTACAAACGGAATGACAAAGTCCTGAGGTTAAGGGTATAAAAACTATAACGAATGAAGTTGTTTATATGATTTTAAATTTCAATAAAGTCGCAATGGTATTTTTGTTTCGAAGTTGCTATAATCGAGACCATAAGTTGTGCGATCATCGAGCTCGCACTGTACTTAAATTTAAACCAGTAAGGAAAGGCTAAAGTCGGGCGGGGCCGACTATATGATACACTCCACTTTACAATTCAATTCGGAAAAAAGTGAAAACGGGAAGAATTTTTGTATGTTTAGTAATCATAGGCTAATATGTCCTGGTTCAATTTGTCAAATCGAAAAGAATATTTGTATCACGGCTATATCCAAACATGGAATGAAGTGACCCATTTCACAAAAGGTTCTTCCAGTTCTCAATTTTAAGTAATTCGATGAAAATACGTGGTTTCTGGGGCGGAAAAATCAAGTCGGGTGCGATATTTGTATAGGAGCTATATATAAATCTGAACCGATCTGACTCATTTCCATCCTGGGTGTTTCTCATGCAAATATAAGATATTTTGCCAAATTTGAAGAAAATCTGTTAAAATATGTGGTTTCTGGAGCGGAAAACTCAAATCGGGAGTGAAATTCGTATGGGGGCTATATCTAAATCTGAACCGATCTGACCAATTTTCACCATAGGTGTTTCTAGTTGAAATGTAAGATGTTTTGCCAAGTTTGAGGAAAATCTGTTTTAATATGTGGTATCTAGCGTGAAAAGTGTCAAATCGGGAGTGAAATTCGTATTCTGATCCGATTTTCTTCAAATTAAATAGCGTTCGTCCTTATCCCGAAAGTTTCATTTGGTTCTGGCTACAATTGCGACCTGTACTTTGATTACAAGAATAGATGGACAGACGGACGGACGTCGTTAAATCGATTCAAAAAGTGATTCTAAGTCGATCGGTATAATTAACAATGGGTCTATCTCGCATCCTTTTGGGTGTTACAAACAAATGCACAAAGACTCGTGGAGACTCTCGTGGAGTGTATAAAAATATATTATTAAAACATCTCCAAATGATGATCAAAAGTTCCTCAAGCTAATTCAGACAGGAATGTTTGGAGTAGTGCGCTGAATCTGATGATATGACATCAGAATTGTCCTATCCACAAGAACGTGGAATTACCCTATAATGAATAATTTCCCCATTTTTACTGTTTCAAGAAAAACCCGAAAAACCCAGTCTGACTGGGTTTTTCATAAAAAGAAAACCGGTTGAAATCACGGTTTTCGAAAACCCTGAAAACTTAGAGGATGTTTCAAGATGTGATATCGATTTCTCTGTCGGCCAATCCAGTTTCGGTGGAAACTGATACTCTTTCTAATTCTTATTCGGCATTTTCCTCTTCCTTATTTTCTTCCATTTTTAGTCATCACTTAATAAACAAACTGAAGGGAATCACAATGAATCTAAAGGGTTTCCGAGTGGAGGTGCAATAAAGTTCCACACCTTCACTAATGTAACCCAAGTAACCTAGTTTTGGATTTGGCTGCAACATATATAGATTATATAGATCTTTTTGGCAACACTGGTTTAAACAGCTGACGCACGTTTCGTGTTTTGTTTCGCTGTCAAACATCTTCAGTTTGGTCTATAATTTAACCATGAATCGTCTTACGTTTGCAAATTATTCAATTTTATTATCAAAATACGTGCTCTGTTAAGAAAGTTCATCGCGCGCTTCCATTTTATGGTCAGTTTAATCGGCCCACTGAAGCGGCTATTGTGACTAAATTTCGCACCAAATTTACATTGTTGGACATTAAACCACCAACACGCTTACGTAGAGTACGAACTGAAGAAAATATCGCAGCTGTATCGGCCAGTGTTAATGATGACCATCAATTATCGATTCGTCGCCGTTCGCAGCAATTGGGCCTCTGTTACTCAAAAACGGGGAAATGCCAAAATTGGACTAAGCGGCGCAGTCAAGGTCAACATTTGCATGAAATAATCTTCAAACATTAAATTATATGGACCGTACTATCGATTCAAATAAAGATTTCATGCATTTTTCTGAATTTTATGTGTTTTTTTGAAAAACTTTCCTATAGCTTTTAAAAAATCACGCTTTAATAGACCATTATGAGTGGTGTGGATCACTAATTAGTGCTCCCGTGAAAGTGAAAGTGAGCGTGCGTGACCCATCGCACCAGTTAAGGAAGGAGCCATTAAATAAAACCCTGAGTATAACGGATAAAAAGTTAGTACAACTTGGCTTCGCCACTTTATCCAATACACCGATGACACGTATCTCCAAAAAATCGGAGCGCCCCGATAGTCAACTCGATAGTCGAGTTGGTAGCGTGCTCGGCTATCAGCGTTGGAGTCGCGCGTTCGATTCCCACCAGAGGCTCTGGTCTGTCGCTGCAATAACTAGCTACAATGGTCTGAGTCACCCCGGCTCAATCCCTGGACCCAAAATTAGAATATAAATTTACTTTGTATTGTAATTCATAATAAATAAATAAAAAATGTATCTCCAAAGTCGTAAACAATGGTCAAATTTCACCATAGGTTGGCCCAAAAATTAATACTCTGCCCGCTGAACCATACATCCAGTTTAAAAGATCTTCATATAGTGAATGTCGATTCACTCACTTTAGAGCCACTGTGCTGCACATGAACAAACTTTTTGTTGAGGGGCAAAACAAGACCGGATATGTTTATAGAAAACCGTTTAAATGAAATCTATCTTTTCTTCAGTATAAATGAGCTGAAGGTTTGGAAAAATGTAAAGAGTGCTTCGGAGAGATGCGGGTGGGGAGGAAAAGAGCAGCAAACTAAAACTTTTCTCAAGCAATATTCTTTGCAGTTCATGAGAAAATCTTCGGGTTTTCTCAAAAAAGTTTTTTCCATTCTTCTGGTCTATGTTTTTTTTTCGTCTTCTTCTACAGGAAAGAAAGAAAATTCCGTGGTCCTTTGTTTCTATTATGCCATTTTACGGTCGTATAGAGTTTATTTTACCATGTGAAAGAAAGAACAGAATTAGCAGAGGACGAAAAGAAAAAAAACACCAAATAAGTTTGTTTAAATAAATTATCGAAAAAAGATTTATCGATGGGGTTTTTCCTAATGTTTTAATCAAACAAAAGAATGATTAAGTTTGTCGATGGTTTTTCTGGGCTTGGCCAATAATTTCGAAGAAATTCTCTAACTTAAACTATTTGTTGTGAGACCTTAAACTGGGACCTCATGTGGAATTATTTGCCCGACACAATTTAAATGTAACGCCACACCAAAGCGTGTCAAAATGCTATTCAGATTGCACAGCAATCTTAAATTCAAAAAAAAGAAATAAATCCTTATGGTCTTTATGACACCTCTGCACAACACCTCCGTTGTCCATTTGTTTTCTAATTAAGAAATAAACACAGCAAAAAACTTTCACAATTTTCCACGACATTTCCAGAGCGGTCACAGGTTGATTATCAATGAAAACATGCCATAGACATACATATCCTGTGGCCTTTTTGGCTCCATCGGACGCTGACGCCACCATCGTCGCACTTCGCTCGCATGAGCATCATCGTCATAGTCATGGTCGTCGTAGTCGTAGTCGTAGCCGTCGTCGTATTTAAACAAATGAAATGTTGTGTTAAATTGTGTATGATGTCGCATAAATTTAATTATAATTTATGATAATGTCTTTTATCAACAAACATGCAACAGCATAACTGCATAATGTGCAACATGCGTGGGTATGTGTGCGAGCGTATGATTGTGTGAGAGTGCATGTTCATATGTATGTATATGTGTGTGTGGCATAAATGCAAACAATGCCGCCACAATCGAGAACTATTGCACAGTACTTCCAAGCGCAATAAATTGTTGAAGAAAAGTTGAATTTTTAAAAATGCTATAGGCTGCATCACACATCCAAATCATTATTTTTATACCCTCCAGGATGGGGGTATACTAACTTTGTCATTCCGTTTGCAACACCTTGAAATATCGACCTGAGACCCTATAAAGTAAAGGGTGATTTTTTAAGAGCTTGATAACTTTAAAAAAAAAAAACGCATAAAATTTGCAAAATCTCATCGGTTCTTTATTTGAAACGTTAGATTGGTCCATGACATTTACTTTTTGAAGATAATTTCATTTAAATGTTGACCGCGGCTGCGTCTTAGGTGGTCCATCCGCTTAGTCCAATTTTGGCATTTCCACGTTTTTGAGTAACAGAGACCCAATTGGTGCGAACGGCGACAAATCGAAAATTGGTGGTCATCATTAACACTGGCCGATACAGCTGCGATATTTTCTTCAGTTCGCACTCTACGTAAGCGTGTTGGTGGTTTAATGTCCAACAATGTAAATTTGGTGCGAAATTTAGTCACAATAGCCCGAATAGCCGCTTCAGTGGGTCGATTAAACTGACCATAAAATGGAAGCGCGCAATGAACTTTCTTAACAGAGCACGCATTTTGATAATAAAATTCAATAATTTGCAAGCGTTGTTCGTTTGTAAGACGATTCATGATGAAATGTCAAAGCATACTGAGCATCTTTCTCTTTGACACCATGTCTGAAATCCCACGTGATCTGTCAAATACTAATGCATGAAAATCCTAACCTCAAAAAAATCACTCTATATATATATTCTTGATCGTCAAAAAATTCTAAGACGATCTAGCCATTTGTTCTCCCACAAGGACTGAAAAACCCATAGTAACCCCTAATATTTTAGAGTATTTAAGCATATTTTTCTAATATGACTGCTTATATGCACTTGATGTTGGGTGTGCTCATTCCCCCGATAACGAAAACGTGCGCCATAAAACGATTTTTATTCTAAGCGGGTGAAATGGGGCAAAAAGGGATAAAAATAGTACATATCAAACGACAACAGCTAGAAATACGAAATTCGGTGTGCATTTTCCTCTAATTGAGTAGATACATGATATAAACATATTTTTTCCAAACGATTGCTTCTATAATATTGAAATTCGGTGCATACTTTCGTCTGATTGCGTAGACACGTAAAATAGAAGGATTTTTCGAAATTCGTACTTTTTGGGGTTCAAATGGAAAAATGTCTAAAAATTGTACCAACCAAATGACCGCAGCTAGTGTCATGAAATTCGGAGTATACATTTTCCAAATTCAAAGGATACATTGGGTACAGGGGATAAAAATAGTACCAACTAAACGAATACAGCTAGAATGATGAAATTCTGTTTGTACATCCCTCTAATTGTGTAGACGCGTAAAATAAAGGGATTTTAGATAGTCGTACTCTTGAAAAAAGGGGATAAAAATGGTACCAACCAAATGGCCACAGCTAGAAACGTGGAATTCGGTGTACACATTCATCTGACTGCATAGACACGCAAAATAAAAAGATTTTTCCAAATTCGTACTTTTACGGCTAAAATTGGTTGAATCATGAAGTTAAGTTATTTTGCACTAAGTACGTGAGATAATGGATTTTCAAAATTAGTACTTTTGGAATTAAAATAGGATGGAAATACAGCCAACTGTAGGACCCACTGTCTACCAATATTTTATGGTATTTAAGCTTTTTTGAAGATTGCTGACTTTTATTTACTTTTTGAATTGGCTCGATATATATAGTATAAACATAATGGTAGACTTGCCTTATAAGGGTAGTAAAATTTTATATTTATTTATTAAATTATTTTTTCAATATTTATACACTCCACGGGAGTATTATGTCTTTGTGCATTTGTTTGTAACACCCAAAAGGAAGAGAGATAGACCCATTGTTAATTATACCGATCGACTTAGAATCACTTTTTGAATCGATTTAGCAATGTCCGTCTGTCTGTCTGTCCGTCCGTCCGTCCATCTATTCTTGTAATCACGATACAGGTCGCAATTGTAGACAGAACCAAATGAAACTTTGCACAACGAAGTTTTTCGGGATAAGGACGAACGCTATTTAATTTGAAGAAAATCGGTTCAGATTTAGATATAGCCCCCATACGAATTTCACTCCCGATTTGACTCTTTTCACTCTAGATACCACATATAACAACCGATTTTCTTCATAATTGGCAAATCATATTATATTTCAAATAGAAACACCTGTGGTAAAAATGGGTCAGATCGGTTCAGATTAATATATAGCTCCCATACAAATTTCGCTCCCGATTTGACTTTTTCCGCTCTAGAAACCACATATTGTATCAGATTGTCTTCAGATTAGGCAAAACATCTTATATTTCAACTAGAAACACCTGTGGTAAAAATGGGTCAGATCGGTTCAGATTTATATATAGCTCCCATACAAATTTCGCTCCCGATTTAACTTTTTCCGCCCCAGAAACCACGAGTTTTCAACGAATTTCTTCAAAGTGAGCATAACACCTTATATTTGAACTGGAAGAACTTATTGTGAAGTTAGTCACATTTTTCCATGTTAGGATATAGCCCCGATACAAATATTCTTATCGATTTGACAAATCGCACCATATGACCATATTAGCCTATGATTATTAAACATACAAAAATTCTTCCCGTTTTCACTATTTTACTGAGTTGAATTGTATTCGGTTGGAAAGTGGAGTGTATCATATAGTCGGCCCCGTCCGACGTTAGCCTTTCATTACTTGTTTTATTTGTTTTGGTTTGGCTATAATAAAATTTAACATTTTCCTGTAATGTTACGGCACTTCTACGAAAATCGATTGCCTCTGTGGAATGCAATCCATTGTGGAGGATATATAAAGATCGGCCCGGTCGAACTTAAAGCCGCTTTTACTTGTTCAAGCTGCAAGAGGAATGTATGCAACAAATTTCAAGAGCACAGACAGCAGAAATTTTCAAAAAAAATTTGCTTAAATTACATAAATATTAGGCGGACCTTGTTACAGAAAAACGTTTCCACACCCACTTTCAATCCCCATCGATCTACAATCATTAGATACATTTATGATACATTTGATACTCCTAGATCATATCGTTCGGAAGCTAGCGTGATTTCAACAAACGAATCGTCTTAGAATTTTACCACGACCCACAGTGGTTCAGAATCAAATCCATCGGCCAAAATTCAATAGCTTTTGTTCTAGTAGACATTTTTGAGTTCTGTAAAAAAAATATATATATATTATAGAAATCGGTCCAAAGTTGACTACTCTTCGTATTTTTCGATTTTAAAGAAAATTAAAATTTTTATTTATTGTGTTTATGTTTGTTTATGTTTTTAACATATTTTTACGTATTTGTTCATAATGCGAAGAAAAAATTTTTTTTTGTATTACAGATTTTAAAGTTTTTCAGATTTTGAAAATTGAAAAAACGTAATTTATTTTTTAACTTTGTCGAACTGTTTCTTACACATTTTTAGAGATTTTGCACTCAGATCTTTTATATTAGAAATTGTGGTTTCTTAGCTTTATTAGGACGCCAAAACTATGTTTGTGCCAAATATAGTTTGTTTGTAATAAATATTTAAAAAAATATGCTTTTTGAACAAATGTTTGAAAATAATATATAACCTTTAATTCACTTGGTTTTTAGGACATACATACATAGTTTAAAATATAAGTTGTTAAAAAATTAAGAGATATCAATAGAAATGGAAAAATGTTCGCACAAATTGTGTGTTAACGATGCATAAAAGCGAGAAATGCATATAAACGAGCACAAGTTTGGATGCATATAAGCGGGAAATGCTGTATATAGAAAAACTGTGTACTTAAGTTTCTCCATTTTGGGATTTTTTCTCAATTTAATTTCCAAAGGACATAGATGTTTTAATAATATATTTTCGTACGTTTCGCAAGTCATTCAAAGGGATTTTGGGACTTATGAAATGAAGGAGAAGAATATCTGTTAAAAATACTTTAAATTTAACGCGTCTGTATTAGTTTAGCATTAACAACCATTTCAAGTTTTCCCGAAATGATGTGATCTCTTTTAAATATTAATTTAAAAATTAAATTAAATTTTTGATTTGAACTGGGATATTGTCCTGGCTCAAGACCATTTTGCTTCTATATTTAATAGAATGCAAATTTATTTACAAATGGCATGGTGACATTTATTACTTGGCTGCAGACTACCACGATCATGATTTCGACCATGTCAAAAGTCTTTTCAAGTGGCTTCGCAGCGACTTTTCAACATCAAACCCGGCCTCTATAAGGAGATGATTCTCACAAACGAACGAGAATCACAACTCGGTGCGATTTTTTAAACGCAAATTCGGCAAGTGAGTTGTGTTTCTCGTTCGTTTGTGAGAATCATCTCCTTATAGAGGCCGGGTTTGATGTTGAAAAGTCGCTGCGAAGCCACTTGAAAAGGCTTTTGACATGGTCGAAATCATGATCGTGGTAGTCTGCAGCCAAGTAATAAATGTCACCATGCCATTTGTAAATAAATTTGCATTCTATTAAATATAGAAGCAAAATGGTCTTGAGCCAGGACAATATCCCAGTTCAAATCAAATATTGATTACAGACCAAAAAATGCAAACGAAAAAACTAAAATTAAATTAAATATTAATAAAGTGTTTTCCAATAAGGACTTGACAACTTTTTTAAATAAAACGCTAACCATAAGGGATATTTCTAAAACTTTATGATGGACTTGGAATACAATCAAAACATTTATGAATGGAACTCGACTTCGTTCATATGGCCACCGCGGGCACGTCGGCAGCGGTCGATTCGTTAGACCCAATTTTCGATGATTCTGCTACACATTTCGGCCGTAGCGGCCGCTATTTCACGTTCAATGTTGGCTCTAAGTTCTTCCAACGTCGCTGGACGTCGGCTTGTTGGCATAGACCAATGAATTGACGTAGCCCCAAAGAAAAAGTCTAGAGGTGTTAAATCGCACGAACGAGGAGGCCAATTGACTGGTCCATTTCTTGAGATAACACACTCACCAAACTTACTCTTCAATAAATCGATTGAAACGTATACTGTGTGTCTTGTGGCACCGTCCTGTTGAATCCACATGTCGACCAAGTCCATGTTTTCCAATTCGGTCCAAAAATAATCGGTAATTAGTAAATGCTTTTATATGTTTTTGTTGTTTTTTAAGAAAAGAAAATCGTTGACTAACTTGTCAACGTGATAAACTGTTCCAAGAAGTGTGTCCAAACATTCCATTTTCTGAAAGTACAGCTTCTCCTCAGTAACTTTTCGATACATTTGCATTCTTTTAAATTTCATTTAAAATTTCATATTGCCCCACAGAATTGTATGAATTGTGACACTGTGCGCGCTGAAAATTCTACAATACAAATGCAACAATAATCATAATAACAACAATGGCAACAGTCATGACTTCAACTGGCACAAAAAGTTGTTGCACATTATTGCTGTTGTCTTTATGTATGTATGTACATACATAGCTACGTACTACTTACTTATGCCGCACTTAAACCGAGGTAAATATGTGTGTATAACACATGTGCATTAACATAACAAGAGCGAAATCCTACTCATTCCCAAAAAGACTGGCATAACTCAAAATTTCCCATTTTCCAAATGATCACTACCAGTTGCACTTGCGAGTGAGATCTTTGATATAGATCAATTTGAGTACACCCACTTTCTTTATTTCCGGTGTGAGAGCATTTTGAATTTTAAATATTGCATTTCATCCTATACAAAAAATTAATTTTCATAGATGTTTCGTCGACATTTAACAATCCTTCATTTATGACAGTCTTCTGGGAAATGTACACACAAATATGTTCATGTGTGCGACTGTATGTATGTATGTTGCGAGTGCTACTATATGGCAGAAAGTAAAGCCAAACCGGAAATGAACATAGTGACATTAAAAACGCAACATTTCTCCTATTGTTAAATTTCCGCTTAAAACAAACAAGAAATGCCGCCAAGGGCGTAAAACTAGGCCTTCTGCTTCTACCACTAGACGAGTGAAAAAAGAATGTAAAATTACTACAACAAGAGCGAAGGAATCGAATGCAAATGCGGATTGTTGTTGCAAAAAAATTCATGTTACTCATATGCATGTCTTTAACTAACACAGATAAATGATTTATAATGTTGTGGTGCGAAACGAGGGCCGTGAATTATTTTATGGATGTAGAACTCATACCTATTGACAAGTTTTCATACACATATGTTTTAAATAAATTCTGATGATTCATTATTACAATATTAATAGTCCTCTACTATATATAAATGTTATACTTCAAAAAGTGAACATGAAGCAGTAATCTTCGAAAATGTGCCCTAAATAGTAGGTGAATTGTCAGTCGTCAGGGAGAAACATTTTCTGTCAGGCCAGGTTTACCGCATTTGCAATTTCCTGATTTCAGCTACAGAAGAAATGTCTGTACCATTTTGATAGGAAAAGTACTAATTTTGAAGATCCATTAGGCACCTAATTTTATGATTTTATTAGTTAGAACGAATTTGGAGAAATACTATTTTATTGCGTGTCTATGCAGTCAGACACTTAATTTCATGATTCTAGCTACAGTATACACCAAATTTCATTATTTCAACTTCAACGCGTTGGTTGGTACCAACCCTCTTTTCCAAGTGTATTCCTTAAAAGTACGAATTTCGAAAAATTCTTCCATTTTACGTGTCTACGCAATTAGAGTGATGTACACAACTTCATCATTCTAGCTGTTGTCGTTTGATATATTTTTTTATATTTTTATTTGTCTTGGTTAGGCTATATCAAAACAAGTAAAAACGGCGTTAAGTTCGGCCGGGTCGAACTTTATATACCCTCCACCATGGATTGCATTCCACAGAGGTTGTCGGTTTTCGTAGAAGTGCAGTAATATTACAGGAAAAAATAATTTTTTTTAATATAGCCAAACCAAATCAAATATAAATATTGAAAAACTAATTTTATAAATAAATATAATATTTTAATTATTTCAAACCATTAGTTATTTCAAATCAAAAAATAAATATTCTTATATTTATATTTTCAATAAGCTTAAATGCCATAAATATTGGTAGATAGTGTGTGCTACAGTTGGTTGTATTTCCATTCTATTTCCAAAAGTACAAATTTTGAAAAGGCATTATCAGACGTACATAGTGCAAAATAACCTAACTTCATGATTCAACCAATTTTTGCCGTAAAAGAATATTTACGAATTTGCGTGTCTATACAGTCAGAGGAATGTATTCACCGAATTCCATGATTCCAGCTGCGCCCATTTGGTTGGTACCATTTTTATCCCCTTGACGTTTCTACGCAATTAGAATTTCATCATTCTAGCTGTAGTCGTTTAGTTGGTACTATTTTTATCCCTCTGTACCATTGTATCCCTTGAAAGTTCGAATTTCGAAAAATCCGTTTATTTTCCGTGTCTACGCAGTCAGAGGAATGTATACTCCGAATTGCATGACTCTAGCTGCGGTCATTTGGTTGGTACTATTTGTATCCCCTTTTTCCATTTTAACCCCAAAAAAGTACGAATTTCGAAAAATTCGTCCATTTTCCGTGTCTACGCAGTCAGAGGAATGTATACTCCGAATTTCATGACTCTAGCTGCGCTGATTTGATTGGTACTATTTTTATCCCCTTTTTTCGTTTTAACCCCAAACAGTACGAATTTTGAAAATTCCGTGTATATTACTTGTCGATGCAATCAGAGGAATGTATACACCGAATTTCATTATTCTAGGTACAGCCGTTTGGTTGGTACCATTTTTATCCCTCCGTACCCTTGAAAGTGCGAATTTGGAAAAAACTTTTATTTTTCATGTCTACGTAGCCAAAGGAATGTGTAATCCGAATTTCATGACTCTAGCTGCGGTCATTTGGTTGGTACTATTTTTATCCCCTTTTTCTATTTTGACCCCCAAAAAGTACGAATTTCGAAAAATCAGTTTATTTCCCGTGTCTACCGGTCACTTGATTGGTACTATTTTTACCCCCTTTTTCATTTTAACCCCAAAAAGTACGTGTATTTTACTTGTCTATGCAATCAGAGGAATGTATACACCGAATTTCATTATTCTAGGTACAGCCGTTTGGTTGGTACCATTTTTATCCCTATATTCCCATTTTACTTAAAAGTACGAATTTGGAAAAAATACTTTTATATTATGTATCTACTCAAATAGAGGAATGTACACACCGAATTTCGTGTTTCTAGCTGTTGTCGTTTAATATGTACCATTTTTATCCCTTTTTTGCCCCATTTCACCCCCTACAAATAAGAATCACTTTATGGTGCACGTTTTTGCTATAAGGGAATGCGCATACCAAATATCAAGCAAATATAAACAGACATATTCAAAAAACATGCTTAAATACGCTTAAATATTAGGGATTATTATGGGTATTTTTAGTCCTTGTGAGGGAAAAAATTTTCCCTTTGGCCCGATTTCGCCCCATTTCAATCCCAACCGATCTACGACTATAAGACGCATTTATGGAAAATTTGAACGTTCTAGATCCTTTCGTTTAGATGCTAGAGTGCTTTCAACAGACGGACGGACATGGCTAGATCGTCTTAGAATATTATGACGATCAAGAATATATATACTTTATAGGGTCTCAGTCGATATTTCATGGTGTTACAAACGGAATGACAAAGTTAGTATAAAAAATGACAAAGTATAAAAATGTAACATTTTCCTATAATGTTACTACATAAAATTGACAGCCTCTGTGGAATGGAATCCATGGTAGAGGGTATATAAGGTTCGGACTGGCCGAACTTAACGCCCTCTTATTATTTTTGTTTTGTCTGATTTACTCAAATATTGAGTTGATTTTTGGGTCGATTTTTTGAAAAATCTCATTTAACGTCAATACCACTGATTATAACGGTCTTGACTTCGTATTAACGTACAACATTATCATCTATTATTATTCTCGGATCGTCTTCACAAACGTAAACTTTCTTCGTCGAAGGCACATTAAATTATTTTTACCACAATTTCCATACTTCCACCACTTAAGCGAATGCAACTGTTTCTGTCATTCAAAACAAGCAGAGAGTGCGTTTTAGAAACACTCGTACAATTCTTCGCCTAATCATTGTTTGTCCACGTACGTATGTACATACATATGTAGAATCATACATCCACGAAGTACATCGTACAGCAATTGTATTTGAAAATAACACGTTGTGTTATGACCAACTTCCGGTTGTTTTTATTATTACAGCCTTTGCATTCCTACTCCTTGCCCCTGCCCCCTCATTTCGAAATGTAACTGTGAGAGTATTCACATGTTCAAATGAAAAACGGAAATGCTTAATAAACTCTAAACTTTAAATAATACAACGAGTGAGTTGGCGAAGAGGCCTAAAAGCAATCAATTGCGACGCCATGGATGAGGTGATGGGTGGGTGGGCCTTAGAATGGCGTCAGTCTGTTGCTGAGTGTGCGAAGACTTAACCCTCTAGACTTGCATTGTGAACTTATAATTTAATAACCCCCCTGGCCACTTCTAGCTGTTGGTGTTTTATCTAACCTGGCCGGAGTTTAAAGTGTTATTTAACGTTTGCTCGTGAAATGTGGCTTATGTTTGTTGCTCTTTTTCTGCCAACTATCGTACCATACATATCTTTTTAATATTATTTTCGCGTGATTTCTTCATGAATTTGATTTTACCAACTTTATGATTTAAACAAATACTTAGGCTTTCCCAAACAATGTTGAAATGTTATATGTGTTGTATGTGTTGCCACATACGAGTATGTTTGCGGTTGCCTGAAGCTACAATTTGTGGCAAGTCAAAGGAACAATTGACTACTTTATTGTACAGTCGGTTCGAGATGGAAAGGAGCGAATGTATTATGACAGTGTTGAAAAATCTAATCGGTTAATTATTACTTTGAATAATTACACTATGCAACTAATATTTTGTCGAAGGGTCTCGAAACTCGAAAACGATATTAAAAAGTTTTTTATAAATATGTGTACTATCATTTTGGTTGTTATTTAGTTATTTATTTATTTTTAGTTATTTTTTATTTATTTAGTTATTTAGTTATTTAGTTATTTAGTTATTTAGTTATTTAGTTATTTAGTTATTTAGTTATTTAGTTATTTAGTTATTTAGTTATTTAGTTATTTAGTTATTTAGTTATTTAGTTATTTAGTTATTTAGTTATTTAGTTATTTAGTTATTTAGTTATTTAGTTATTTAGTTATTTAGTTATTTAGTTATTTAGTTATTTAGTTATTTAGTTATTTAGTTATTTAGTTATTTAGTTATTTAGTTATTTAGTTATTTAGTTATTTAGTTATTTAGTTATTTAGTTATTTAGTTATTTAGTTATTTAGTTATTTAGTTATTTAGTTATTTAGTTATTTAGTTATTTAGTTATTTAGTTATTTAGTTATTTAGTTATTTAGTTATTTAGTTATTTAGTTATTTAGTTATTTAGTTATTTAGTTATTTAGTTATTTAGTTATTTAGTTATTTAGTTATTTAGTTATTTAGTTATTTAGTTATTTAGTTATTTAGTTATTTAGTTATTTAGTTATTTAGTTATTTAGTTATTTAGTTATTTAGTTATTTAGTTATTTAGTTATTTAGTTATTTAGTTATTTAGTTATTTAGTTATTTAGTTATTTAGTTATTTAGTTATTTAGTTATTTAGTTATTTAGTTATTTAGTTATTTAGTTATTTAGTTATTTAGTTATTTAGTTATTTAGTTATTTAGTTATTTAGTTATTTAGTTATTTAGTTATTTAGTTATTTAGTTATTTAGTTATTTAGTTATTTAGTTATTTAGTTATTTAGTTATTTAGTTATTTAGTTATTTAGTTATTTAGTTATTTAGTTATTTAGTTATTTAGTTATTTAGTTATTTAGTTATTTAGTTATTTAGTTATTTAGTTATTTAGTTATTTAGTTATTTAGTTATTTAGTTATTTAGTTATTTAGTTATTTAGTTATTTAGTTATTTAGTTATTTAGTTATTTAGTTATTTAGTTATTTAGTTATTTAGTTATTTAGTTATTTAGTTATTTAGTTATTTAGTTATTTAGTTATTTAGTTATTTAGTTATTTAGTTATTTAGTTATTTAGTTATTTAGTTATTTAGTTATTTAGTTATTTAGTTATTTAGTTATTTAGTTATTTAGTTATTTAGTTATTTAGTTATTTAGTTATTTAGTTATTTTGTTATTTAGTTATTTTGTTATTTAGTTATTTAGTTATTTAGTTATTTAGTTATTTAGTTATTTAGTTATTTAGTTATTTAGTTATTTAGTTATTTAGTTATTTCCTTAAATCCTTCTAGAATTTCCAAATTTATCATGACATCATGTGTTGTTTATGTTCAACCACATTTCAATATATGAATTGCTGGACGTTCCCAATCTCCTTAATCTCACTGTCCGATGCAATGACGACTAGGCCCTTTCATGTTGCACATGTTGGCGTGCTTTTTGGTTTTTTAGTTTTTGTTTTGCCCTCTTTTTGGATGGGGTGGGGTGGACGTATTACTAGTTATGACTACTTGCCAACAATTGTTTTTTATGGTTATTACAATAACGCTTAACAAAATTGTTGAAGACCTACCATGCTGCCAGATGCATTCGTCTTTTTGAGAAAAAAAGAAACAAAAACAAACTCGAAACCAAAACCAAAAAACATCCTTGGGAACATACACGTCGTTGTTACATGAGTTGTGAACAGCACACATATGTTGCCAGCCAAAAATATAAAACGAACGCTCTACAAACACACGAGTTAAAGGCTTATTTTGTTGTGTGTATTACGAGAGTAAATATGTTGTTGCAGGAAAGTTATATTTATTTATGCCATGAACGATTTCATATTTAAACGCCATTAGAGTGAAATTATTGTAATTTAATAGTCATCAGTTGATGTGATATCTTTACTTTCACATTTGATTATGGTGAGTGGATTGAAAGTGTTCTTTGTGGGTTATGTATACAGTCAGAGAAAAATTTAAGAAAATCTTGTTATCAAGCTAGTATTTTTTTCTTGACAATAGAACATGATTTTATGTGGTTGTTTCTGGCTCGATATTTGGCATGAAAAATCAAACTTAAGAAAGTAATGACAAATGTTTTAGGTTTTTTATTCTCTACAAGATATCAAATTCATTCCAGACTGTGGTGACAGACGAATTTCATGATTGATTCGCCCAAATGCGGCAATTCTGCTTATTGACGGACCCACGGAGGTGGGTTCGATTAAATTGACCGAAAAAATCACGAAGCATTTTGATTTGAACGCCCATTTTCATAATAAGCCTGAATAACTTTCACGCGTTGCTCGATTGTGTATCTTTCGATGGTTCAAATTGAGTTAGTCTGAAATTGAGAAATGTCAAATGAAATTCAGAAAAACACATTCAACATCGGCGCTTACAATTTAACCACCCATTATATAACTTGAAAGATTGAGATATTTGATTATATCTCTAATATCAATTTCCAATATCTCCTAATTTCACGATTTCGGCTTCAGCCGTTTGCTTCATACCAGTTTTATTCTCCTTTTCATTGTGATCCTAAAAAGACGGTTTTGGAAAATGTCTTCTTATTTTCTGCGTCTGCACAGTCAGACGAATTTCAGACGATTGATTGATGCCAAATTTATTCCCATTTACGATTGATTGATGCCAAATTTATTCCCATTTACTTTACGCGTCTATGCAGTCAGAGCAATGTACACTATTTTAGCTGCAGCCATTTGGTTGGTAGCATTTTTGTCTGCATTCGCCCCATTTTTCGCCTAAAAGTACAAATTTCGAAAAATTCCTTTATGTTTCGCGTCTATACAGTCAGATGCATGTATACACCGAATTTCATCATTTCAACTTCAATAGTTTGGTTGGTACTTTTTTATCCCACTTTTTTCAATTGTATCCCTTAAAAGTGCGAATTTCGAAAAATCCTTCTATTTTACGTGTCTACGCAATTAGAGGGATGTACACACCGAATTTCATGATTGCAGCTATTGTCGTATCGTTGGTACTATTTTTATCCCTTTTTCGTCACAAAAGTACGAATTTAAAATAAATCCTTCTATTTTACTATCTACGCAGTTAGAGGGATGTATATTCTAAATTTCATGTTTCTAGCTGTTGTGGTAACCTTGGTAATATTTTTATACCTTTTTGTCCCATTTCGCCCGCTGAAACTTTTTTTATTTCTTGGTGCTTTTACGATATAAGAGGAATGTATACAACGAATTTCAAGTGAATATAAAGCAGAAATTAAACAAGTAAAAACGGCGTTAACTTCGGCCGGGCCGAACTTTATATACCCTCCAGCATGGATTGCATTCCACAGAGGCTGTCGAGTTTCGTAGAATCGCAATAATATTATAGGAAAATATTTTTTTAAATATAGGCAAACCAAAACAAATACCAATATTGACAAAATAATTTTATAAATAAATATAATATTTTTATTACATCAAACCACGCTTATAAGGCAAGGCTACCAATACGTTTACACTATATATATCGAAATACTAGTAAGTAAATATTCTTACAAATATTTATATTTTCAAAAAAGCTTAAATACCACAAATATTGGTAGACAGTGTGTGCTACAGTTGGTTGTATTTCGATTCTATTTTGATTACAAAAATACAAATTTTGAATATCCATTATCTCACGTACATAGTGCAAAACAACCTAACTTCATTATTTAACAATTTTTGCCGTAAAAATAAAAAGTACGAATTTGGAAAAATCTTTATCTTTATCAATTTATGGTGCGCTTATATGCTATAAGGGGAATGTTCATTCCAAATTTCAAGTAAATACAAACAGACATATACAAAAAGCAGGCTGAAATACTCTAAATAAATATTAGGGGTATTTTCAGTCCTTGTGAGGGAAAAAATTTTCCCTCTAGGCCGATTTCGCTCACTTTCAATCCCAACCGATCTGCAACCATAAGACACATTTAGGGAAAATTTGAACCTCCTAGCTCATTTCGTTCGGAAGCTAGCGTGCTTTCAACAGACAGACAGACAGACGGACATGGCTATATCGTCTTAGAATTTTACTACGACCCAGAATATATATATACTTTATGGGGTCTCCGATGAATATTTTAAGGTGTTACAAACGGAATGACAAAGTGAATATACCCCCATCCTGGAGGTGGAGGGTATAAAAATGCTTAAATAGTCTAAATATTAGTCCTTCTTTGGGAACATTTTTTCCCTCTGGGCCGATTTCGCCTACTTTCAATCCCAAATGATCTGTAATCATTTAGAGAAAATTTAGAGAAAATTTGAACCCCATAGCTCATTTCGTTCGGTTGACAGCGTGATTTCAACAGACCGACATACGGATATGGCTAGATCGTCTTAGAATTTTACCACGACCCAGAATATATATACTTTATGGAGTCTCCGATGAATATTTTAAGGTGTTACAAACGGAATGACAAAGTGAATATACCCCCATCCTTAGGTGGAGGGTATACAAATAAACATTTTTATTAATTCCCTGAAATTGGGAATGAAACCGAAGGATAATTTTGAACGATTTGAGAGTGAGTTGCACATCACCTTATATCTACGTTAGAAACATCTGTGGTGAAAATGGGTCAAATCGGTTCATATTTAGATATAGTCACAATACAAATTTCGCTCCCTATTTGACATTTTCCAGTCTAGAAACCGTAAACAGATTTTCTTCAAATTTGGCTCAACACCTTATATTTCAACTAAAAGCAATTCTGGTGAACATGGGTCAAACGGCTCAGATTTATATATAGCTCCCATACAAATGTCGCTCCCGATTTGACTGTTTTTGCTCTAGAAACCACATAATTTAACAGATTTTGATCGGAACACCACCTCATATTTCAACTAGAAAAATCTATGATAAAATATGTCAAATCGGTTCAGATTTTGATATAGCTCCTATAGATATTTCGCTCCCGATTTGAGGTTAACCGATGTAGAAACGAGATACCTTAACTGATTTTCTTCAAATTCTGCAGGACATCTTATATTTACACTAGAAATATCTATGGTAAAAGTGGATCAGATCGGTTCAGATTTATATATAGCTCCCATACAAATGTCGTTCACATTTTCGCCGAATTGAAATGTAGTGGAGTAGAAAGTGTAGGGTATCATATAGTCGGCCCCGACCGACTTTAGCCTTTCCTTACTTGTTGTATTTAAATAGATGTTTGCAACTATAAGCCGAATTTTCTATTAACTGTGATTCCACTGTATCAATATTTGTAAATGCCAAGATATCGTTCGGCCTCGCTATTATAGTTTTCGACTGGAGAAAATAAAACACACTGAGTAAAGGCAATGTTTACCTGAAGCCAATGGTTTAACTGAAACCACAATTTGAAAACAAAACCGAAATTAACGCAAAAGAATACTTCAAGAGCTCTGGTATTCCATGAACTACACAAAATAACAATGCGAAACATGGTTCCCGAGATATAGGCCAATAAAATAACCTCTAAAATAATTAACTTTTCAACTATTTAAACATTTAATTAACTTTTCTACTATTTTGCCATGGTATCGCCATAATCCTTTAGAATACACTTGATCGACAAAGTAGATCAACAAAGTAGAGATATAGACGTATCAAATTTGTGAATTTTTGCCACAGATTTTTCAAAAATTCGATTTCCAATATTCGCCTAAATTTCCAATATTGAAAGGTGGGAAATGCTTTCGTTTAAAGGCGCTCATACCTTTCGATCCACACCCTTATGTCTAACAAGTAACTCCAATAAATTTTCGACTAAAACTCAATTGCAGAACACCCCTGTGCTAAAGTTGGCTTCGTGTTATTGCCAATTCGCTTAAGACCATAAAAATTGTATGGCAATTGAAAACAGTAGCACCACCACCACCACCAACAACAACAGGGCAACAGCAGCAGATAAGATGAAAATAAATGCACTCAATATGAGTTGTATCTCTTAGATGCGAATTGAACCTAATACCAGCAACCGGTAGTATCGAATGTTTGTTTAAACAACTCTGGCACAGAGGCAAACGAAATTGAAGTAAAACAAACAGCATTCAACATGGAAAAACTTCTCGTACTCGCGTACAAGTCGTATAGAATGTGTTGCTTTTGCTCTCGAAAAAATATAAAACTGAAAAAAAAATTGAAATAAAATAAAAAACGACACAAAGTTTACATCTCTAGAAGTACGTGCAGTCAATATTAAAATCGTTCCTGAACTACCCTCCCCTAGCCAAGTTAGATGGAAGAAAAAACCCTGAGAATCAAACGGAATTTGAACAAGACTCGCACACACACACACGTGCTTACTCACACTAATATTTAAACAAAATATCGGGGGAAAAGTGCAACAGGATTCGCAATATGTGTAGAACAACACACACAAAGGAACACTCACACTTATTGAGGACGACAGGACGAATACAACACCACTTATTCAATAAAATCAACTTTGTATCAATTCAATCGATGTTGTTGCTGTTGCTGCTGCTGCTTTGTCGAGCAACAGCTGCACTTGCAATGCCATACAGTTGTTGTTGCCACACAAAGGAGCAAGGAGCAGTAGCAAGACCTCTACCCGCCACCTTCCCAGCATTGGGAAATTATTCAACAAAATGAAACTTGAGAGTAAATTGAACATGCTTCACCAAATAGGTGAAGGATAGCTTTATCCTTATCCTTATGTGTGTGTGAGTCGTAAGAAGCCGAATTGCACGAAACAAAACAAAATTCTAAACAATTTTTGCTGCAAGCAAAAAAATGTTGCCGAAATAATAATAAAATAATGACAATTGCTATTGTATAGAGACATTTCATTTCATCATTTTTTGTATAACCCAAGGTGTATTTATAAAGGGTGATTTTTTAGCTATTATCTTTTTGGCAACACTGACGCACGTTTCGTGTTTTGTTTCACTGTCAAACATCTTCAGTTTGGTCTATAATTTAACCATGAATCGTCTTACAAACGAACAACGCTTGCAAATTATTGCATTTTATTATCAAAATGCGTGCTCTGTTAAGAAAGTTCATCGCGCGCTTCTTCCATTTTATGGTCAGTTTAATCGACCCAATGAAGCGGCTATTCGGGCTATTGTGACTAGATTTCGCACCAAATTTACATTGTTGGGCATAAACCATCAACACGCTTACGTAGAGTGCGAACTGAAGAAAATATCGCAGCTGTATCGGCCAGTGTTAATGATGACCATCAATTATCGATTCGTCGCCGTTCGCAGCAATTGGGCCTCTGTTACTCAAAAACGTGGAAATTCCAAAATTAGACTAAGCTGATGGACCATTTGAGGCGCAGTCAAGGTCAACATTTGCATGAAATAATCTTCAAACATTTAATTATATGGACCGTAGTATCGATTCAAATAAAGATTTCATGCATTTTTCTGAATTTTATGTGTTTTTTTTTTTGAAAAACTTTCCTATAGCTTTTAAAAATTCACCCTTTATTAGGTGAAAGCAGGAACCCAGCTGACAGAATTTTTTTTGTTCAATAGAAACCGAAACTGTCAAATCCCATATATTTTGCTTTGACAGTATGGGTCACCATTCAAAAAATTACTTGTATTTTGTTGTTGCCGAATTTGTTTTTGTTCTGCTGCTATCAACTATATAAAGACGCCTTGACCTAAAAATGCAGGCTCGGTATATATGAGGGTAAGTAAAGGATGGTCCAGCTATTGGTTCCTTTTTGAATCATATGAAATGGATCTTTCCGTAGAACGAAATGAATTAAGAATATGGCTACCGCACAGTAGTTTATCAGCCCAAATGTCATGGCCCATACTCTCTATTTTTTTTATTAAATGTTAAACCAATTGATAAAACAAGCAAGGAAAGGCTAAAGTCGGACGGAGCCGACTACATGATACACTACACAAAAAGGGAAATAATGAAGGAATTTTTACCCTGTAAATTTTTTACCTTGTAAATTTTTTACCTTGTGTTTGACAACAAATATTAAATAGGAAAGGATATCTGTTCAGGGGTATATTGAAACATGGAACGATTTGACCCGCTTTCATGGTGAAAGCGATGTTTATAGATGAAATATAATATATAAAGTTTGGAAAATCGATTAAACATTTGGGAGCAACATTTGTATATATATAAAAAAGTATATATATATATCTGAACCGATCTACCCACTTTCACCATAGGTGTTTTTAGTTGGATTATAATATGTTGTGCTAATTTTAAAGAAAATCGGTTACAATATGTGGTTTCCAGAGCGGAAAAGTCAAATCGGGAGCGACATTTGTATAAATCTGAACCGATCCGACCGATTTTCACCAATTCATTTTTCCAGTTCAATGTTCCAGTAATGTGCCAAATTTGAAGCAAATCGAGTGAAATATTTGTGGTTTCTAGAGCGGAAAAAGTCAAATCGGGAGCGACATTTGTATGGGGGCTATATCTAAATCTGAACCGATCTAACCTGCTTTCGCCACAGGTGTTTCTAGTTAGATTATAAGGTGTTAAGCCAAATTTGAAGAAAATCGGGTACTATATGTGCTTTATAGAGCGGAAAAGTCAAATCGGGAGCGACATTTGTATGGGGGCTATATATAAATCTGAACCGATCTGACCGATTTTCACCATAGCTATTTCCAGTTCAATTATAAGGTACTGTGCCAAATTTGAAGCAAATCGAGTGAAATATATGTGGTTTCTAGAGCGGAAAAAATCAAATTTGATTTAGATATAGCGAAATTTATATGGGGGCTATATCTAAATCTGAACCGATCTGACCGATTTTCACCATAGCTGTTTCCATTTCAATTATAAGATGCCAAATTTGAAGCAAATCGAGTGAAATATGTGGTTTCTAGAGCGGAAAAAGTCAACTCGGGAGCGACATTTGTATGGGGCTATATCTAAATCTGAACTGATCTGACCAATTTTCACCATAGCTATTTCCACTTCAATTATGTGGTACTGTGCCAAATTTGAAGCAGACGAGTGAAATAAGTGGTGAGTGTGAAATATGTGGTTTCTAGAGCGGAAAAAGTGAAATCGAGAGCGACATTTGTATGGGGGCTATATCTAAATCTGAACCGATTTGCTTCAAATCCTTGATCAACCAAACTTAGTTGTGCCAATTTTTGTTAAGATCGGACTATAATTGTGACCTGTAATTCGATTGCAACAATAGACGGACAGACAGGCGGACATTGCTAAATCGACTCAGAAAGTGATTCTAAGCCGATCTGTATATTACAAACAAATGCACAAATACATAATACTCTCGTGGAGTGTATAAAGAACATCATTTCGGCAGATAATTTATTGGTAATTAGTACAGAAACGACCGAATGTGTTCGAATTTAGAATTTAATTTTTCGGAAAACAAGAGCTCTTTAGGTATTATTATACCCTCCACCACCAGGTTTGTCATTCCGTTTGTAACACCTTGAAATATCGACCTGGAACCCTATATTCTTGATCGTCACAAAATTCTAAGACGATCTAGGCATGTCTGTCCGTCCGTCTGTTAAAAACGCGCTAGCATCTAAACGAAATGAGTTAGGACGTCCAAACTTGACATAAATGTGTCCTACAGTTGTAGGTCGGCTGGGATTAAAGGTGGGCAAAATCGGACTGAAAATACCTCCAAAAAACCTTAATGTTTAGAGAATTTCAGCTTGATTTTTTTCAATATGTCTGCTTATATTTACTTGATATTGGGTATGCGCATTCCCCTTATAACAAATATGGGGCAAAAGGGATAAAAATGGTACCTATCAAACGACAATAGTTAGAAACATGAAATTCGGTGTGTGCATTCCTCTAATTGAGTAGATAGATAATATGAAAATACTTTTTCAAATTCGTACTTTTAAGGGGTAAAATGTGAAAAGAGGGATACAAATCGTACCAATCAAACGGCTGCACTTAAAAGAATGAAATTCGGTGTATACATTCATCTGATTGCGTAGACGCGTAAAATAAAGGGATTTTTTCGAAATTTGTACTTTTTGGGGTTAAAATGGAAAAAGGGGTTAAAAAAGGTAGCAACTAGAGTCATGAAATTCGGAGTATACATTCCTCTCACTGCGTAGACACGAAAAAGGGATACAATGGGAACAGATACAAAGGGATACAATGAGAACAGAGGGATAAAAATGGTATCAACTAAACGGCTACAGCCAGAATGATGAAATTCGGCGTGTACATCCCTCTAATTGAGTATACACGTAAAATAAAGAGATTTCAGAAAGTCGTACACTTAAGCGGGTAAAATGAGAAAAAGACGATACAAATGGAACCAACCAAATAACGGCAGCTAGAATCTAGAATTTGGTGTATGCATTCCTCTGAATGCATATGCACGCAAAATAAAAAATCCAAATTTGTACTCATTTACTTTTACGGCAAAAATTGTTTGAATCTTGAAGATAGGTTATCTTGCACTGTGTACGTGAGAGATAATGGATTTTCAAAATTTATACTTTTGGAATTAAAAAGGATAAAAAAAATTGGCAACATGAAATATTTCTCAAAAAATTCATTATACCTCTGCCATAAATAGTTGAGCTAATATTCCATGATTGCTACGAAGGCAAGAAGTATTTAAGAAATAAGTCTCGACAAACGAATGAGAATTGCTTCTTAGATTAATATTCAAGAATTTTCTAGACAAATTGAAGCGATGTTTTATAGTACATTAATACTTAAATGTATGAAGAACTCGGCATAAATTTCAGTAAACACATTAACTTAATTTTAAGCAAAAACTCATTTTTTAGTTAAAATTTCCTAAATGAAATTTTTTCCATACAACACATTTCTTAATATTTTCTCACTTAAAACCTAGGAAATTTTCTTCCACATAAGTATGAATTTACTCAATTGTAAGATTTTTTAATAGATTCAATGAAATTTACTACCCTATTTCTAGTAAATGAACTATTTGCTATGACTTTGAAATAAGGAAACATTACTCATACTTAGTTAATTTTCCTATTTTAAAGTAAATAAACTAAATTGGAATGCTATTTTTATGAGTGTAGCTGCAATGGTACAATTTTATCTCCTTTTTTCATTTTACCCCCTAAAAGTACGAATTTCGAAAAATCCCTTTATTTTATGTGTCTACCCAATCAGGTGAATGTACAAACAGAGTTTCATAATTCTATTTTGGAAAAAATAAAAAAAAAATTGGAAAAAATACTTTTATATTATGTATCTACTCAATTAGATGAATGTACACACCGAATTTCGCGATTATAGCTGTTGTCGTTTGATACGTACTATTTTTATGCATTTTGCCCCATTTCACACCTTGCAAATAAAAATCGCTTTATGGAGCGTGTTAATACCATAAGGGGAATGCGCGATCCAAATATCAAGTAAATACGCAGACATAAGGAAAGGCTAAAGTCGGGCGGGGCCGACTATATAATAACTTACACCACTCTCTGTGTATGTACCTCGCTTTGTTTACTAAACCCAGGTATTTCATGGGAGCAATTTTATGTAGTTCATATAAATTATACAGTTACTATAAATTCATCTTTAGTCATATTTAACGTATATGGTTAATAATATGGTAATTGATCCAATTATCCGACAGACAAATACAAATTATACAGTAGTATTAGGATGAATCGGACCGATATTTCAAAAGGGGGCCTATAACAACATTTTGGGCCTGGTCCAAAACATGGGCCTATATATTTCTCATTCACGGTAGGTATTCGTATTTGAAACATATAATAATCTACAAAATTTGATGAAGATACGATGTAAGATGTAGTTTTTAGAGCTGTAATAGAACAGAACCAAACCAAAGTATGGGCATCTCCCAAACAAGTAAGAAAAGGTTAAAGACGGACGGACTTTCTATCTCATTACAATTCAATTCGGTAAAAAAGTGAAATCGGGAAGGATTTTTGCATCCTGTAAATGTATGTGTTTGACAAAAAATGTTAAATCGGAAAGGACATTTGTATGGGGGTATATTGAAACCTGGAACGATGTGACCCACTTTCACCATGTCTGTTTATTGGTGAAATATAATATGCAAAGTTTGGCCCAAATCGGATAAACATTCGTGAGCAACATTTGTATGAGGGCTATATCTAAATCTGAACCGATCTTACCCAAATTTTCCATTGGTGTTTCTAGTTCGATTATAAAATGTTGTGGCAATTTTAAAGAAAATCAGGTACAATATCTGGTTTCTAAAGCGGAAAAAGTGAAATAGGGAGCAACATTTGTATAGGGGCTATATCTAAATCTGAACCGATCTTACCCACTTTCAGCATATATTTTTCTAGTTCGATTATAAAATGTTGTGCCAAATTTGAAGAAAATCAGGTACTATATGTGCTTTATAGGGCGGAAAAAGTCAAATCGGGAGCGACATTTGTATGGGGCCTATATCTAAATCTGAACCGATTTCCTCCAAATTCAATACCGATGGTCCTTGGCCAGAAAAAATAACTTGTGCCAAGTTTCATGACAATCGGACAACAATTGCGAGAGTGCGAACAAGCTTAGATGGACAGCAGACGGACGGACAGACGAACGGACAGACATCGTTGAATCGTTTCAGCTGGTGATTCTAAGCCGATCCGTATACTTAAAGGTGGGTCTAGCTCGATTATTTCTTGGTGTTACAAACATTTGGCGCGAAACTAACTTATAATACCCTAGTCCACGAAGTGGTGTAGGGTATAAAAACATGCTGAAGTACTATAAATATTAGGGGAATTTTCAGTCCTTGTGAGGGAATTTTTTTCCCTTTGGACCGATTTCGCCCAATTACAATCCCAACCAATCCAACGATTATAAGATGCATTTACGGAAAATTTGGACCTCTTAGATGCTTTCAACTGACGGACGGACATGACTAGATCGTCTTATGACGATCAACAATATATATATTTTATAGGGTCTCTGGTCGAAATTACAAGGTGGTACAAACGGAATGAAAAAATTAGTATACCCCCATCCTGTGGGGGAGGGTATAAACAATGTTTACTTGCAAAAATTCGACTGGAAATGTTTAGTATTTTTTTAAGCCCATATATTGACTTCTTACTCAGAAAATATTACCACATCCCAGCTGCAAATAAAGAATTTGCGACTATTTTAGTAAAAAATCACAAACTTTGGGATCCAAAAATTTTCATATCAAGAATCAACTCCAAAAAATCCGATTTGGAACCACTGTGTACCAGTATTTAACTTTAATTTAGCCAGAATTGCTTCAATCTTCTCACACTTCCGACAAAATATACGAGGCATCTAACCCAATACAATTTTTTTTAACTTTCAATGAGACAACATCCGGCCGACTTAAATCCATGTTTTCCAGATTTTACACAAATTGTCACGAATGTTGAACAATTTTGAAAAATGTAATTAACTATTTTGTTAGTTTTTGTAATCGTTATTTTTGTTTCCTCTGACAATTATTTCCATTTTGTACTTCATATCCTGACCTTAATATTTTACTTCCTTTAGTTTTCGGCAACAACATATTGTAACATGCAGCATTTGCTGATGTTTTTTCTATTCGGCAAACTTATCCCCATATGTAAATACATCCAAACATAATAGGCCTGTTCGCTTAATATTTGTATGGAAACTACTCGCTTAGCAAGAAAGTAGCTTACTACTTACTCTGTTAGTTACCGAGTAAGGTGGTGCCAGATCTATTTAAATAAAACCAATGTATAAAAATGTTGCCACCTTATCAAGTCTCTTGATTGTAAGCCAGCAAACCCAATCGAACAGGCCTAATGTGTTGAAGCCTAACATGTTCAAATGTTGCCTATTCGTTTCTTTTCCCTACGAACGAAGGAGTGCAATTTGAACAGGAAATTTGATCTTTTAATATTTAAAATGTAATGTTTAGCACTCAACAATTTACTAATATTCGGAGAAAAGTAATTATGGGGAATAAATGATATATATTTCCTTTAAATTTTGCAAGAAAAAACAAATTCTTTATAGTGTGCATTTTGTCTGGCGAAGGTCGATATGAATTCATTTTTCAGGAGCACGGTTTATGTCCACCAAATCTGGTTAAAGATAACCAACAGATTCCACACAATGTGCCTTTTCAGGTTGTTTGAGCTAAAATCGTTAGAATGAAAAGTATTCAATGAGTTTTTGATGGCTCGGTTTATGTGACCGCTCTCACGGGAGCGTCAAGTACCATTTTGAATGTGCGTACTCCCAAAAAAACTCATAAAAATAAGAAAAATCCTTATTTTCTTAATATTTAGCTATTTAAAGCGAGTAAAAACGGTGTTAAGTTCGGCCGGGCCAAACTTTATATACCCTCATGGATTGCATTCCACAGAGGTTGTCGATTTTCGACAACCATTACATTACAGGAAAATGTTAAATTTTTTAATATAGCCAAACCGAAACAAATAAAAATATTGAAAAAATAATTTTATAAATAAATATATTTTTTTTTAGTATTTTAAATCACGCTTTGTATATCTGCTTATTAAGTAATTTATTGATAGTTTGTGGTATTTGCTTCATAATTTTGAAAATGTTGTGTCGTTTATAAAATTCGGTATTATACCAATCTTTTTGCATTTTATAAGAAAAGTTTTGGATGTTTTTAATTTAGCTGTTTATTTGTTACCTTTCGAATATTGTTTTGTGATGTTTTATGTATTTTTTGTTGTCCTTTTGTTTTATGGTGTTGTAAATAGTCATGTTGACTTGTGCGGTGTGCCTTCCGTGTGTTATGTTGTGCGTGTATGGTGTGCCTATGTTCACTTTGTCATTCCGTTTGTAACACCTTGAAATATTCATCGGAGACCCCATAAAGTATATATATTCTGGGTCGTGGTAAAGTTCTAAGACGATATAGCCATGTCTGTCTGTTGAAAGCACGGTAGCGGCCGAACGAAATGAGCTAGGAGGTTAAAATTTTTGCCTAAATGTGTCTTATGGTTGTAGATCGGTTGGGATTGAAAGTGGGCGAAATCGGCCCAGAGGGAAAAATTTTTCCCTCACAAGGACTTAAAATATCCCTAATATTTAGAGTATTTAAGCATGTTTTTTGAACATATTAGCTTGTATTTACTTTATATTTGCAATTCGCATTCCCTTTATAGCATAAAAGGGCACCATAGAGTGTTTTTTATTTGTAGGGGCGAAATGGGACAAAAAGGGATAAAAATGGTACCTATCAAACGACAACAGATAGAAACACGAAATTAGCGTGTACATTCCTCTAATAGAGTAGATACAGAATATAAAAGTATTTTTTCTAAATTCTTACTTTTAAGGTGTTAAATGGGGATAGAGGGATAAAAATAGTACCAACTTAACGGCTGCACCTAGAATAATGAAATTCGATGTATACATTCCTCTGAGACACGTAAAAGAAAAGAACTTTCCAAAATTCGTACTTTTTGGGGTTCAAATGGAAAAAGGGGATAAAAATAGTACCTACCAAATGGCCGCAGCTAAAATCATAAAATTCGGAGAATACATTCCTCTGACTGCGTAGACACGAAAAATAAAACGTTTTTTTCCCAATTCGTTCTTTCAAAGGATACAATGGCTACAGGGGATAAAAATAGTACCAAGTAAACGAATACAGCTAGAATGATGAAATTTAGTGTGTACGTCCCTCTAATTGTATAGATACGTAAAATAAAGAGATTTTAGATATACGTATAAAAATGGTACCAACAAAATGGCCGCTGATAGAATCATGGGATTCGGTGTATACATTCCTCTGAGTGCATAGCCACGTAAAATATTTTTTTTTTCAAATTCGTACTTTAGTTTGTTGCTTTTACGACAAAAAATGGTAGTATCATGAAGTTGTCTTATAGTGCTTACGTGAGAGATAAGGTATTTTCAAAATGTATACTTTTGAATTTAAAATAGATGGAAATACAACCAACCAAAGGACTGCAGCTGAAAATACACTCTCTATCCCCCAACATTTAGGGTATTTATGATTGCTGCCTTATATTTACTTTATGAATTGAAGTATTATTTCCATTATATATATACATAGCATACAAATATTGGTAGCCTTGGTTTATTAAATAAATTTCTGATTTTCATACAGTCAAAATTTGTTGCGACCATTCCTCTTGTAGCTTGGAAGCAACACAAAGAAAATAAAAGTTTTAGCTGGTGAAATGGGACAAAAACGGATAAAATATGGTACCAATGATACGACAACAGCTAGAATCATGAAATTCGGTGTGTACATTAGAGCGTACCAGGTTACAAGTAAAAAAAAAAAAGTTCGCCGTACACCTTCGAATATGAAGTATTATTGAAAGGTAGTTTCAAAAAAAATTTTTTTTATTTTTTTATGCCGAACGTAGGGGTCGCGCTTTTACATTTTTCTATATAACTTCTGCATTTATAAACGGATTTTAAAGTGTGATACATCGATGTTTTTGTCCGATTTTTTTGTCTTTGAAGTCATTGAGCTCAAACATGATTCATGATTTTATGCGAGCTTTAATTTTCGATTATTAGAGTGGTACATTAGGGTAGTAGCAACTGAGAAATGATGGGTAAGTACCAGAAGGGGGTGCTTGAGCTCAATGACTTCAAAGACAAAAAAATCGGCCTCGTCGAGACAAAAACATCGATGTATCACACTTTAAAATCCGTTTATAAATACAAGTTATATAGAAAAATGTAAAAGCGCGACCCCTACGTTCGGCATAAAAAAATAAAATTTTTTTTTTTGAAACTACCTTTCAATAATACTTCATATTCGAAGGTGTACGGCGAACTTTTTTTTTGAGGTACGCCCTAGTGTACATCCCTCTAATTGCATAGACATGTCAAATAGAGGGATTTTTCGAAATTCGTACTTTTAAGGGATATAATTAAAAAGAGGGATAAAAATGGGGCCTACCAAACTGCTGAAGTTGATATCATGAAATTCGGTGTATACATTCTGACTATGAAGACTCGAAAAAGGGTTTTTTCGAAATTTGTACATTTGGTCGGGGAATGGGGCGAATCTGGGGATATGGGGAATGGGGATATCTTTAAAATTTATACTTTTCTTATCACTTTGTCTGTATCTGAAAATGCTTCTCTCTAATGGCGACTGACAATCGCCTAATATTTAGGCATGTTCACTTTCACAATTTCAGCATTTTATTTATATACATTATAGTTTGAAATAGTAAACAAATATAGTAATGTGCATAAAAATATCACAATTTTCGTAATATGGTTCTGTACTTCTATGTCGACATCCTTTAATCTGCTGGTAATACTGTGGAATGCACTCCGTGGTGGAGGGTATATAAGATTCGGCCCGGCCGAACTTAACGCCTTCTTACTTGTTTACTGAATTGAATTGTATTCCGATAGAAAGTGGAGTGTATCATATAGTCAGCCCCGCCCGACTTTAGCCTTTCCTTACTTGTTTTTAATTTCACCATAGCTCTTTCCAGTGCACTTATAGGGTACTGTGCCAAATTTTAAGCAAATCGAGTGAAATATGTGGTTTCTAGAGCGGAAAAAGTCAAATCGGGAGCGACATTTGTATGGGGGCTATATCTAAATCTGAACCGATCTATTTTCACCATGGGTGCTTCTAGTTGAAATATAAGATGTTGTGCCAATTTTCAAGAAAATCTGTTGAAATATGTGGTATGTAGAGTGAAAAGAGACAAATCGGGAGTGAAATTCGTATGGGGGATATATCTAAATCTGAACCGATGTCCTTCAAATTAAATAGCGTTCGTCCTTATCCCGAAAAACTTCGTTGTACAAAGTTTCGTTTGGTTCTGGCTAAAATTGCGACCTAAACTTTCATTACACGAATAGATGGACAGACAGATGGACATTGCTAAATCGATTCAAAAAGTGATTCTAAGTCGATCGGTATAATTAACAATGGGTCTATCTCGCTCGCATAATACTCTCGTGGAGTGTATAAATATAAATATAAAAATTTGAAAAATTGTTAGAATAAACGTGTCGATAACCTTGCCTTATAAGCGTGGTTTGTAATAATAAATATAGTAGTTTATTTATAATTTTTCTTTCCAATATGTTTTGTTTTGGCTTTATTAAAAAAATATATTTTCCTGTAATATTACTGCACTTCTACGACAATTTCTACACAATTCCATTAATTTCGTTATGGTATCTCAATTTTTGTATATTTTACACATGAATTTGTTTTTCTTAAAACGTTACTTTTTATGAAATTTATAGTTTTACGAGAAAAAAGAAGCACAAAAGAAGAAGAATATTTTTAGCTTAATTATCATAATGAGATTTGCCTCCCCTAGTGAAAACACCGCATGTTCTTTTGGCTATTATTTAAAAATTTGACATATTTGAAGGTCACTCAGCAGCCTCAAACGCCCTAGGGATCCAAAAATTTTCATATCAAGAATCAACTCAAAAAAATCCGATTTGGAACCACTGTGTATCAGTGGATGTATTTAACTTTAATTTAGCCAGCATTGCTTCAATCTTCTCACACTTCCGACAAAATATACGAGGCATTTAACCCAATACAATTTTTTTAACTTTCAATGAGACAACATCCGGCCAACTTAAATCCATGTTTCCAGATTTTACACAAATTGTCACGAATGTTGAACAATTTTGAAAAATGTAATTAACTATTTTGTTAGCTTTTGTAATCGTTATTTTTGTTTCCTCTGTACTGACAATTACTTCCATTTTGTACTTCATATCCTGACCTTAATATTTTACTTCCTTTAGTTTTCGACAACAACATATTGTAACATGCAGCATTTGCTGATGTTCTTTCTATTCGGCAAACTTATCCCCATATGTAAATACATCCAAACATAATAGGCCTGTTCGCTTAATATTTGTATGGAAATTACTCGCTTAGCAAGAAAGTAGCTTACTACTTACTCTGTTAGTTACCGAGTAAGGTGGTGCCAGATTTTTATCTCTGATTTATTTCAATAAAACCAATGTATAAAAATGTTGCCACCTTATCAAGTCTCTTGATTGTAAGCCAGCAAACCCAATCGAACAGGCCTAATGTATTGAAGCCTAACATGTTCAAATGTTGCCTATTCGTTTCTTTTCCCTACGAACGAAGGAGTGCAATTTGAACAGGAAATTTGATGTTTTAATATTTAAAATGTAATGTTTAGCACTCAACAATTTACTAATATTCGGAGCAAAAGTAATTATGGGGAATAAATGATATATATTTCCTTTAAATTTTGCAAGAAAAAACAAATTCTTTATAGTGTGCATTTTGTCTGGCGAAGGTCGATATGAATTCATTTTTCAGGAGCACGATTTATTTCCACCAAGTCTGGTTAGAGAAAACCAACAGATTCCAAACAATCTGCCTTTTGAGGTTGTTTGAGCCAAAAACGCTAAAATCATTGGAATGAAAGGTATTCAATGAGTTTTTGATGGCTCGGTTTATGTGACCGCTCTCACGGGAGCGTCGAGTACCATTTTGAATGTGTGTACCCTCAAAAAAAAACTCATAAAAATAAGAAAAATCTTTATTTTCTTAATATTTAGCTATTTAAAGCGAGTAAAAACGGTGTTAAGTTCGGCCGGGCCAAACTTTATATACCCTCCATCATGGATTGCATTCCACAGAGGTTGTCGATTTTCGACAACCATTACATTACAGGAAAATGTTAAATTTTTTAATATGGCCAAACCGAAACAAATAAAAATATTGAAAAAATAATTTTATAAATAAATATATTTTTTTTTAGTATTTTAAATCACGCTTTGTATATCTGCTTTTTAAGTAATTTATTGATAGTTTGTGGTATTTGCTTCATAATTTTGAAAATGTTGTGTCGTTTATAAAATTCGGTATTATACCAATCTTTTTGCATTTTATAAGAAAAGTTTTGGATGTTTTTAATTTAGCTGTTTATTTGTTACCTTTCGAATATTGTTTTGTGATGTTTTGTGTATTTTTGTTGTACTTTTGTTTTATGGTGTTGTAAATAGTCATGTTGACTTGTGCGGTGTGCCTTCCGTATGTTATGTTGTGTGTGTATGGTGTGCCTATGTTGTTTTTATACCCTCCACCTCCAGGATGGGGGTATATTCACTTTGTCATTCCGTTTGTAACACCTTGAAATATTCATCGGAGACCCCATAAAGTATATAAAGGGTGATTTTTTAAGAGCTTGATAACTTTTTTTTAAAAAAAAACGCATAAAGTTTGCAAAATCTCATCGGTTCTTTATTTGAAACGTTAGATTGGTCCATGACATTTACTTTTTGAAGATAATTTCATTTAAATGTTGACCGCGGCAGCGTCTTAGGTGGTCCATTCGGAAAGTCCAATTTTGGGCAACTTTTTCGAGCATTTCGGCCGGAATAGCCCGAATTTCTTCGGAAATGTTGTCTTCCAAAGCTGGAATAGTTGCTGGCTTATTTCTGTAGACTTTAGACTTGACGTAGCCCCACAAAAAATAGTCTAAAGGCGTCAAATCGCATGATCTTGGTGGCCAACTTACCGGTCCATTTCTTGAGATGAATTGTTCTCCGAAGTTTTCCCTCAAAATGGCCATAGAATCGCGAGCTGTGTGGCATGTAGCGCCATCTTGTTGAAACCACATGTCAACCAAGTTCAGTTCTTCCATTTTTGGCAACAAAAAGTTTGTTAGCATCGAACGATAGCGATCGCCATTCACCGTAACGTTGCGTCCAACAGCATCTTTGAAAAAATACGGTCCAATGATTCCACCAGCGTACAAACCACACCAAACAGTGCATTTTTCGGGATGCATGGGCAGTTCTTGAACGGCTTCTGGTTGCTCTTCACTTCAAATGCGGCAATTTTGTTTATTTACATAGCCATTCAACCAGAAATGAGCCTCATCGCTGAACAAAATTTGTCGATAAAAAATTTCGAACCGAACACTGATTTTGGTAATAAAATTCAATGATTTGCAAGCGTTGCTCGTTAGTAAGTCTATTCATGATGAAATGTCAAAGCATACTGAGCATCTTTCTCTTTGACACCATGTCTGAAATCCCACGTGATCTGTCAAATACTAATGCATGAAAATCCTAACCTCAAAAAATCACTCTTTATATTCTGGGTCGTGGTAAAGTTCTAAGACGATATAGCCATGTCCGTCTGTCTGTCTGTCTGTCTGTTGAAAGCACGATAGCTGCCGAACGAAATGAGCTAGGAGGTTCAAATTTTGCCTAAATGTGTCTTATGGTTGTAGATCGGTTGGGATTGAAAGTGGGCGAAATCGGCCCAGAGGGAAAAGTGTTTCCCTCACAAGGACTTAAAATACCCCTAATATTTAGAGTATTTCAGCATGTTTTTTGAACATATTAGCTTGTATTTACTTGATATTTGCAATGCGCATTCCCTTTATAGCATAAAAGGGCACCATAGAGTGTTTTTTATTTGTAGGGGCGAAATGGGACAAAAAGGGATAAAAATGGTACCTATCAAACGACAACAGATAGAAACACGAAATTTGGCGTGTACATTCCAATAGTGTAGATACATAATATAAGAGTATTTTTTATAAATTCGCACTTCTAAGGGGTTAAATGGGGCTACAGGGATAAAAATTGTACCAACTTAACGGCTGCACCTAGAATAATGAAATTCGATGTATACATTCCTCTGATTGCGTAGACACGTAAAATAAACAAACTTTCTAAAATTCGTACTTTTTGGGGTTCAAATGGAAAAAGGGGATAAAAATAGTACCTACCAAATGACCGCAGCTAGAATCATGAAATTCGGAGTATACATTCCTCTGACTGCGTAGACAAAAAAAAAATAAAACGTTTTTTCCAAATTCGTACTATCAAGGGATACAATGGCTACGGGGGATAAAAATAGTACCAACTAAACGAATACAGCTAGAATGATGACATTCGGTGTGTACATCCCTCTAATTGTGTAGATACGTAAAATAAAGAGATTTTAGATAGTCGTACTCTTGAGGGGGCTCATGAAGCTACGTACGTGAGAGATAAGGTATTTTCAAAATTTATACTTTTGAAATTAAAATGGAAATACAACAAACCAAACGACTGTAGCTGAAAATCCACTCTCCTCCCTCCCTTATACTTACGTTATGAATTGAAGTATTATTTCCCTTATATGTATACATAGTATACAAATATTGGTAGCCTTGGCTTATTAATTAAATTTCTGATTTTCATAAATAAAGAAAATAAATGTTTTAGCGGGCGAAATGGGACAAAAATGGATAAAATATGGTACCAATGATACGACAACAGCTAGAATCATGAAATTCGGTGTGTACATCCCTCTAATTACATAGACTCGTAAAATAGAGGCATTTTTCGAAATTCGTACTTTTAAGGGATAAAATTAAAAAAGAGGGATAAAAATGGGACCTGCCAAACCGCTGAAGTTAAAATCATGAAATTCGGTGTATACATTCTGACTATAAGACTCGAAAAATGTTTTTTTCGAATTTTGTACATTTGGGCGGAGAATGGGGATATCTTTAAAATTTATACTTTTCTTATCATTTTGTCTGTATCTGAAAATGCTTCTTTCTAATGGCGACTGACAATCGCCTAATATTTAGGCATGTTCACTTTCACAATTTCAGCATTTTATTTATATATAGTAGTTGATTTTAAACAGTGCGCATAAGTATACATTATAGTTTGAAATAGTAAACACATATAGTAATGTGCATAAAAATATCAATTTTCGTAATATGGTACTGTACTTCTATGCAAAGTCCACATCCTTTAATCTGCTGGTAATACTGTGGAATGCACTCCGTGGTGGAGGGTATATAAGATTCGGCCCGGCCGAACTTAACGCCTTCTTACTTGTTTATTTTCTTTCTGTTTTGTTCGGCTGTAGGCTTTATTTGAAAAACAGGTGTTGTTGTTTTTGATAATTTATTTGTTTCCCAATATTTCGATTGAAATCTTCAATCATCTTCGGGGGTGTCTATACACAAATAATATAATATATTTTTCGAGTCTACGCAGTCAGAGGAATGTATAATCCGAATTTCATGTATCTAGCTGCCGTCATTAGGTTGGTACCATTTTTATCACCTTTTCCATTTGAACACCAAAAAGTCAGAATTTCGAAAAATCCCTTTATTTTACGTGTCTACGCAATTAGAGGAATGTATACACCGAATTTCAGTATTTTAGGTGCAGCCGTTTGGCTGGTACCATTTGTATCCCTCTATTCCCATTTTATCCCTTAAAAATACGAATTTGGAAAAAATACTTTCATATTATGTATCTACCAAATTAGAGGAATGTACACAACGTGTTTCGTGTTTCTAGCTGTTGTTGTTTGATAGGTACCATTTTTATCCCTTTTGCCCCATTTCACCCCCTACGAATAAGAATTTATGATCCACATTTTTTGTTATAGGGAGAATGCGCATACCCAATATCAAGTAAGTACAAGCAGACATATTGCAAAAACTTGCTTTAATACTCTAAAATATTAGTGTTATTATGGGTATTTGCAGTCCTTGTAAGGGGAAAATTTTTCTCTGTTGACCCATTTCGCCCAGTTGCAATCCCAACCGACCTAAAACTATAAGACCCATTTATGAAAATTTTGGACGTCCTAGCTCCTTTCGTTTAGATGCAAGCATGCTTTCAACAAACAGACGGACGGACAAGGCTACATCGTCTTAGAGTTTCATGACGATCAAGAATGTCGATATTTCAAGGTGTTACAAAGTTAGTATACTCCCATCCTGGAGGTGGAGGGTATAAAAACAGGCCGTAAGTGTGAATAAACTACTAACAAATTAACATTGTGAAGATTTTTTTGGCCATAACTCCAAAAAATAGGTATACAACATTTTTATGAGAAGAATACATATACAAATTTTCAAAATAATCGGTTAAATATGTGGTTTCTAGAGCGGAATCAGGACCGAAATTTGTATGGGCGCTCACTAGAGGCTTGTCTGGTTTAATAATAATGTGTTGTACTAAATTTGGTCGAAATATGTAGCCTCCAAGCGAGAGCGAAATTTGTATGGGACCTATATCTAAATCTGAATCGATTTGCTTCAAATTAAATAGCGTTCGTCCCTGGCCCTCAAAACTTAGTTGTGCCAAATTTTGTTAAGATGGAACAATAATTGCGACCTGTACAAGAATATATGGACTTACGGATATGCGGACCGATAGACTGACGGACAGACGGACATTGCTAAATGGAGTCAGAAAGTGATAATCTGTATAATAAACGATGGGTCTAACTCGTTTCCTTTTAGGTGTTACAAACAAATGCACATTTTATACTCTAGTGGGTATAAAAATATGTATATAAAAATGTAAATGTACTTGTAGGAGTCAAAATATCGCAACGTTATGAATGAAAATATTTGTATCGTTATTCCTAGACGAGAAAGTGTAAAATTTTGTCATATTGTGTATTTAAGTCAATTTAACTATTTTTTGTTGTTTCGTCTATTTGAATTTCAGGTGACGATTTTATGGTTTAACGTCTTTGGTTCTAAAATACGCATAGCGCCATCTGCCGCAAAGTAGCTGATATAGTTGCAGTTCTAAAAACGTTTATGCCTGGCAATACCATCACAATATACCGTTACAATCAAAAATATTTAAGTAGAGGAACAAATCTACTTTAGACAATTCCGATGTGAAACGTAGCAGACAGAACTGGAGTTCCTGATACTTACTCTATAACAATTATAAACGTGATTGCAGTCGAAATTAAAAATGTTTAATTCAAATAACACTACGCAACAAAAAAAGAAAAATTGTGTGTCCAAGCCGAAAAAAATATTATTTTATCCATAGATTTTCTCTTACTAGTCCTTATTTTCTTCATGCGTATGCCTGCTTTTACAAACTAAAATAAAATATTCTGTTATCTAATTTGTAAAGGAATTTCCCCGCTATTTAAACAAAAATTGAAAAATTATGATTTAAAAAATGTTTGCGTCTACATAGAGTATCATAACCTCTACATTTATGCAAATGTTTTTTGCATATAAATATTGTTTTTGCGCGAATGCGAATGTTAGCTATTAAGAAATAAAACAAAATACCTTTTTTCCGACTATTTTTCTAATTTTTAAGTTTTTTTTTCGTGCCAGCAAAAATAGATTTTTTTCGAAAAAAAATTTCGCAAATTTTTGAAGACTCGGAACAGTCTGTTTCACTGTTTCTATGTGCAAGTGTAGTTTGCAATATTTGTAGTCATCATGCATTTTACAGCGGTAATAGGATAAATTGGACGGACATTTGTAGATGGCCTATAACAACACTTGGGGGTTGTACCATAACATGTGCCATTATAGTTCCTTTTAGGCATTCCTAGTGGTGACTCATTACCTCATGATCTGCAAAATTTTATAAAGATTCGCTGTAAGATAAGGTAATAGTGTAAAAAGGGGGGAACATTTGTACGGGGATTGTGCCAAAATATGGACAAATATATTTGACTTTCATAGTAGATATTCCTAGTTGAAATAGAACATGATCTGCAAAATTTGATAAACTTCCGATGTTAAATGTGGGTCCTAGGGGGGTAATAATAAATATGGGGGCCATTTATAAGGGCGCTACATTAAAAAGTGGCCCCTTATAGATCACTTTCAAAGTGTGTATTCTTTATTGAAATATAACATAATCTGCAATTTTTTATCAAGATCCATTGTAAGTAGGGTATACAACCGATTAAATTTTATTCGATTAATCGAATATTTAGTATTAAATATTTGTTCGAATAATCAGAAATGGCCGATTTTCGAATAACGAATAATTCGATTAATCCATACCAAACATTTTTGGAGCGAAATATCATTTTGGAAAGTATAAATAATTGCACAAATGATTTTGCTTTATATCTACCAAAGTTTGGAAGACATCATTCAATTTTTAATGAAAACGCTTCAGAATATCCTGTCTCTAAAAGAGAAAATATTGTCGCTGAAATTAGCTTTTTGTCCGAACTGAACAAAACAATTCCAGCAAAAAAAAACGAAAAGTTGAATCGAATGACATACAAGATAATTTTTTTATATGTAGATAAATCGAAAAAAGATTTCAAAAACTTAATTACATGCTTTTCTTTCTATTGCTCCGACTTTAGAAGTAAGTGAAAGAGTTTTTTCGAAATCGAACTTTATTAAAACAAAGGAAAAGAATCGCCTTAAATCCAATAGCTTTTTCAAATAAAACGATGAAACTTGAGTATGTGTTATATATTCCTATCAAAATTTAAATAATTTACAGGAAATTTTATTCGATTATTCGAATAAGAGCTGTCGACTTTATTCGGTTAATTAGAAATTTTGAATTTTCGAATAAACGATTAATCGAATAATCCAAAAGTACGAACAATTGGATACCCTAATTATAAGATGTGGGTTCTAGAGCGATGATAGTGTGAACTGGTGGCCCACCAAAACATTGACCTATATAGCTGGCTTTCAAAATAGGTGTTACTCGCATAAATGTAACTATGTGTGGGAAGATCCGATGTAAAATGTGCATTTGAGAGCAGTAATATTGTAAATAGTACATTTATATGGGGGCTATATCAGACCATGGACTCATGTGGTCCACTTTCCCGTTAACTGTTTTTAGTTCAAATATAAGAAAATATCTGAAAATTTTGTCATGATCCCATGTAAAATGTGTATTCTAGAGCAGTATTAGTGTAAATTATAGGGATATTTGTATGGAGGCTATATCCAAACCTGAACCGATTCAATAAATAAAATATTCAAAAAATAACTTCTGCCAAATTTCACGACAATCGGACAACAGTTGCGACCTATAGAGTGCGAACAAGCTTAGATGGACAGCAGACGGACGGACAGACAGACATCGTTAAATCGATTCAGCTGGTGATTCTTAGCCTTAAAGGTGGGTGTATCTCGATTATTTTTTGGTGTTACAAACATTTGGCGGAAAACTAACTTATAATACCCTAGTCCTCGAAGTGGTGTAGGGCATAAAAAATAGTAGTATTTTTTTAAGTATAGGGTGTTTTTTATTGAGGTATAGAACTTCGAATTGAAATAAAACACAAGAAAATCGTTTTAATGTCCATCAATTTGGCTTTATTGGAAGGATAATTTTATGCCATTAATGTTTAAATATGATTTCGGGCATGTGGCCGCCGCGGCTGGCTCGAATATAGCCAATTCTACAGGTCCAATTTTCAACCACTCCAATTGCTGTGCACGGTGGCGAATCGATTCATTCGGGTCCTCTTCAACACTTTGCTCTACAGCGGCAATTGTTTCTTCTGTGCGCACTGTTCGACGTCTCTGCGGATGCGTATTATCACATAGAGTAAACGTAGTGAGAAAACGATCCATGGTTAACCGAATTAATTGCTCTGATGGACGATTATGTCGACCATATGGACGGAGCTTGCGGTGAACTTCGCGAACTGAACCATTACTTTCGAAATAAATTTGTACGATTTGCAAGCGTTGTTCTTTTGTCAACCTGTTCATGATGAAATGGCAAACCAAACTAAATATTAATTACTTGACAGCTGACAAAATGGCCGCCAGTTAAAAAAGTGAGGCCAACTTAAAGTTCTATACCCCAATAAAAAACACCCTTTATTATATATGCATTTTATAGTTTGTTTGGCTTTGGCTTTGAATTACAAGTTGAAATAAATAAATCAAAAAACAACGTCAGGCCGAAAAGTCCCGAAAATTGCATATTCAATAGGATTGTATCGTTTTTAAAGATATTGGCTTATAACGACCCAATCTCTCCAGTCACTTGAATGCCGTCGTTTATTATTGTTGTAGAGTAAGTACCAGGAACTCAATTATGAAACTTAAGGAGCATCTTACTGACGCTATTATCTGCTAATAAAAATTATTTTAACAAATCACAGGAAAAAAACAAAGATTGTATTTGATAATTTTTTATTGAATTTGCTCTAAGTTCGCCATAAAAAAATATATTTCTATCTTCTACCAGAAAAATGCTACGACTTTTTAGTGTCTATAATTTCGTATTTTTTAGAAAAAACGTGAGTTATCATTCTATTTCCCTTATTCAGAAGTACCAATTTTCAAAATTTCATTAATATCGAGAACCTAAATGTTTATGTTGTAGAGGTCATTATGTACTTCCATGTTTTGATATATGTAGCTCCCGTACAAATGTGCCACCCATTTAGAATTTAAATTTTATCAACAATGGACGTATAGTAAGTACTTTGGTTCATAAAGAGCCACATATTATGAATGTGTCTGGCACAAACATTCACTCAAAATTTTGTTAATTTTAATTCATTTTATTGTTAGTTTGTTTCTGGGTTTATGATTGGTAATAACAAACTTGTAAAGGGAAATGAAAGTGGGGGATATAATTTAGTCGGCTCCGCCCGCCCCTTCTTACCTACTTCGTTCCTGAATGGCTTTTTGACAAAAAAAAATACATATTACTTTTACTTTCCCCCAAAAACATATACAGACGAAAGAAAACGGCCGGGCCGAACTTTGTGTACCCTACAACATGGATTACATTCCACAGAGGCTGTCGATTTTCGTAGAATTGCAATAATATTACAGGAAAATATACTTTTTTTAGTATAGCCAAAACAAAACAAATACAAATACCGAAAAAATAATTTTATAAATAAATATAACATTTTTATTATTTCAAACCACGCTTATAAGGCAAGGTTACCAATACGTTTATACAATATATATCGAAATAATACTTCAAGTCAATTCAAAAAATAAATATTCTTATATTTATATTTTCAAAAAGCTTAAATACCATAAATATTGGTAGATAGTGGGTTCTGCAGTTGGTCGTATTTCCATTCTATTTTAATTACGAAAGTAAAAAAATGAAAATCCATTATTTCACGTACATACATAGTGCAAAATAACCTAACTTCATAATTCAACCAATTTTTGCCGTAGAAGTAAAAAGTACGAATTTCGAAAAATCTTTTTATTTTGCGTGTCTTTGCAGCCAGAGGAATGTATACTCGAATTCCTGATTCTAGCTGCGGCCATTTCGTTGGTACAATTTTTATCCCCCTTTTCCTATTTTACCCCCTCAAATTTCATTATTCTAGCTGTAGCCGTTTAGTTGGTACTATTTTTATCTCTCTGTACTCTTTGTATACCTTGAAAGTACGAATTTGAAAAAAAAACTTATTTTCGTGTCTACGCAGTTAGAGGAATGTATACTCCGAAATTCATGACTCTAGCTGAGGTCATTAGGTTGGTACTATTTTTGTCACCTTTTTCCATTTTAACCCCAAAAAGTACGAATTTCGAAAAATCCGTTTATTTAACGTGTCTACGCAATCAGAGGAGTGTATACACCGAATTTCATTATTCTAGGTACAGTCGTTTGGTTGATACCATTTTTATCCATCTATTCCCATTTTAATCCTTAAAAGTACGAATTTGGAAGAAATACTTTTATATTATGTATCTACTCAATTAGTGTTTAATATGTGCCATTTTTATCCCTTTTTGCCCCATTTCACACCCTACGATTAAAAATCACTTTATGGTGCACGGGGGACTGCGCATACCCAATATCAAGTAAGTACAAGTAGACATATTGATATAATATGCTTAAATTCTCTAAAATGTTAGGGATTTATATGGGTATTTTTAGTCCTTGTGAGGGAAAAAATATTCCCTTTGAGCCGATTTCGCCCACTTTCAATACCAACCGATCTACGACTATAAGACGCATTTATTTAAAATTTGGACGTCTTAGCACTTTTCGTTTAGATGCTAGCGTGCTTTCAATAGACGGACGGACATGGCTAGATCATCTTCGATTTTTATGGCGATCAAGAAAATATATACTTTATAGGGTCTCAGGTCGATATTTCAAGGTGTTACAAACGGAATGACAAAGTTCGTGTACCCCATCCTGGAGGTGGATTGTATAAAAACAAAATTTTAATAAAAGTGGTAGTGACCACAAATATTTTTTGATATTCTTGCACATTCGTCTAAAAATTAATGTCACCCCCCTTACTAATGTTCCACCAGATTTGACTTCTATGTTCCTAAATTATAAATTAATAAAAATGTTAACCTAACAAAATTACTTGTTTCTATTGTAATTCGTTAGCACAGAAGAAAGAGCACTTCTTTTTGACACAAAGTCAACTTAATATTATGCTCGGCTTCATTTTTTAAAATACTGTCTACACGTACATTAAACATGACACACTTACATCTTATCTCAGTCCTCCTCTCTAACAGCTAACCTCTACATCTAACTATCCTCTATAAATCTTCCTTCCCCTTCCACTAACCTATCCCTATCCTTATATATACAGAAAAAGGGATATACACAATGGATCCAAAAGGGTCTTCGGGTGTTCAGAATGCAGGATCATTCTGGTCCTTATAACCTCAAAAACATTTTTTAAAAATTCTAAAATCCCAACAGTTTATCGACCGAATACAGCTAAGCGGAAAAGCCTCTAATTTGTAAATAAAACACGACAAATATACAATATTACAGATCTACTGTAATATTTGACAACATCGATTCATATTCTGATACTAATGTCCCTCTCGATTAGACATCTTATCACTTTAAATGCTACATACATATATGATACATGGGAGTATACTCAAAATATGGATTGCATTTACGAATCTTTAGGTGTAGACATCATACAAAAGCACCGGGCAATTTGACTTTCTACCAATTTATTTTCTTAAATTTACATTTTTTTTGAATTAAAGTTAGAGAATGTGATGTGTTAATAAGATAAATAAATTATATATCTACATATATTAACATTTCGTTTCGGTGGGTACTATTAAAAAACGAATAACATGACCGTAAACTAAAAAATATATAGTATAATGGCCACATTCTAGGCCACTGTATTTCTTGACGGAATCCGTAAGGTGTTTATAAAAATACTTCTGAAATTCTACGTACTGGTCGTAAATGAAATACACTTCTTCCCAACCGGTAGCATTCAACAATTCCATTTCACAATACATCTGGTAGGTTTTTAAAACAATTCTGCAATGTAATATTTGCAAATCCGAAAAATATCTGTTTATAAGCTTTATTTTATGGTGTTTGAAATCAAAAATTTCAGGATTTATGTTGCATTCCGTGATTAATTTAGTAATCACTTTTTCAAATTTATGCAGGAGGCTGTGGAATTGATAGAAGAAGCAAGGAATCTCTTCCATATTCCTAAATAAATAAATAAACAAAATGAAGTAGAATTAGAAAATACTTGTTTTAATATTAAACTGTGCTACATTAGAAATTGATATAAGTTTGGGTTTTTAGTCCAGTTTACAGTCCAGTCTTGTCGTCTCCAATATAAACATAAACAAAAGGTGAACTTTATATTGTTAATCAAACAAGATAATGAAACGAAAAAAAAGAAGGACACTTTCTGACTCTATTTTTTAGGGTTACGTTCTTGGGTGACGATAAAGAAATATTCCAACTTATGCCATGGTGAAGGCTATATATGATTCAACTCAGCCGATATTAATATACTTTTTGTATTCTTTCTTTGTGAGGTATAGCGTGAGCGGACAGGTAAACAAACCATCCATCTAGTCAGTAGAAATTTTGTCAAGTCAATTGTTATCCAGTAAAAAAAATAGAGTCGAAAGTGTTGTTGTCCAACAACTTTTACATTTAATTTACAACTACATACTTACATATGTACATTAGTCTGAGTCGCGGTCCATACAAATGGAAAAACAAGTTCCAGTCACTCCACGAAAATAAAGTTTGGATTGTTTAATGATGATTTGCAAAATATTTCGTTCCTAGATCAGGCCATCTATGAACTAAACGCTCCTGAAAAGACCTCTAAAAATCATGTTTTTCCGGTGTAATTTTTTCTCATTTTTTTTCTGAAATAATAGACCCTTGAAAGCACTTTAAATATAAATTTTGATTCATGTCTTAGAGTAATTTATTTGTAGAATCATTGGCGTTTAGCTCACAGATGGTTTGACCCAGTGACGATATTTTTTGCACATCATCAATAAACAATCCAATATTCATTCCTGGGGGTTGAACGCTGCAATTTATTTTCGTTACCCATCCTAATAGACATTGGTCCTTTAGCTCCACAGCCAGATATTTACTTACCTTATTTTCTTAATATAAAATACAAATTTTAAAAATTGAGCGAAGTTCAGCTTCCGTTTGGTTGGATATAGCGTTGGCGATTCTGTTCGGTGAATCCCCATGCTAAACTTATATAATATGTTGCCAGATCGCCAGCAGCAGAGACTATTCAAAGAAGGGCGTTAATTAAAATGCGTGAAGTATTCCGGATTGAAAGTTGGATGTGGATGAATTCAAACTGACTGCGAAATCAAGCTATTTCAAGGTAGATTTACAAATGTAAAATTAGCATGAAATGACTATAAATTGGGCTGTTTTTCTTTAAGGCGGGATAACAATTTAATAAAAATTTATTTTTTGCGCAACAAATTTTGAAAAAAAAAATTATTTTGTGGTGACTTTTTTGGTCTTAGCCTCGATAATCATAAATTTGACTTACACTGGATAATTATCCAGGCTAAGTACGATATTTTGAACATAAAATTATTTTTTAAAAAATTGTTTTCATACACATATTGGATATTGCTGTTGGCGGAAATTTTAAAATATATATTTTTTATTTTCAGTGAAATTTAAACATTTTATTTAGATTTTTGTTATCGCTTAGTTATCCAGTCTTTAAGAAAAACAGCCATATTGAATATAATACCCTTTTCAGACTGCAACTGAAATCGCTTGGCTGTTAGTGTCAAATTTATATGGGATCTGATATTTGTAAATCCACCTTGCTCGATTTCATTTCATTTCATTTCATTTATTTCTTTGTAATTCCAAGCCAAGTGGCCAATTATAATTGAATTACAATATTCTTCAAGAAATTACATTTATTAAATGTCTGTCGCATGCAGTCTGAAAAGGCTATTATAAAATACTAGCAGTGCCCGCTACGTCGCACGCGGAAAAGTCAGATATTTGTTATCAGTTTTATCCATCTCTGTTTTTTTGCTAGTATTTATTGAATTTTCCTTTGGTGGATATAGATAAATCTAAAATAGTAATTTGGAAATTAATGTGCCATTTTTGTCCCTCTTGCCCCGCTCACCGCTTATACGTTCCATTTAGATTGGTCAGATGAAAATTTCACGACTATACCTGCAATACTTAAATTGGTACTTTTTGTCCCGCGCTCCCCTTCAAAGTACAGATTTCAAAAAATCCAATTTTACTCCACTTGGTCAGAGTTATTTACATACCAAATTTCACATTTCTAGCTGCAATTCTTTAGTTGGTACCATTTTTGTATAGCTTTTTGTGCCACTCACCCCTTAAAAGTAGAAAAATGCATTTATATTGTGCTTCTATATGGTGAGAGGAGCTTACATAACAAATTTCACGATTCTAGCTATAATAATTTAGTTGGTACCATTTTTATCCCTTTTTGTCCCGCTCGCCCGTTAAAGCACAAATTTCGAAAAATCCAATTTTACTTCGCTTTTATATGGTCAGAGCAATTTGCATACCAAATTTCACGATTCTAGGTGTAATACTTTAGTTGGTACCATTTTAATCCCTTTTTGTCCCGCTCGCCCTTAAAGGTACAAATTTCGAAAAAACCAATTTTACTTTGCTTTTATATGGTCAAAGGAATTTACATACCAAATTTCACGATTCTAGGTATAATATTTTAGTTGGTACTATTTTTATCCCGCAAGCCCCTTTAAAGTACAATTTTCGAAAAATCCAATTGTACTTCCCTTTTATATGGTCAGAGCAATTTACATACCAAATTGCACGATTCTAGCTGTAATACTTTAGTTGGTACCATTTTTATCCCTTTTTGTCCCGCTTACCCCTTATAAGTACAAATTTCGAAAAATCAATTTATATTGCAAGTCTACGTTGTCAGAGAAATGTAAATACTGATTTTCACGATTCTAGCTGCAATTCTAAAATTGGTACCATTTTTATCCCTTTTTGTCCCGCTCGCCCCTTAAAAGTACCTGAAATTCAAAAAGAAATAACAAAAGCCTACGTGCGGATTTAGGTTTGATCACGAGATGGGAATACATATGTTTCCGATAACTATTAACAATCGGATTGGAAAACATGAGTTTTTTCCCTAACAGAAAATTTAAAATCGTGAATTCCCGAGTTACAAGCAAACCATCATACCAACCAGCAACCTTAACAAGATATACCTTATTGGACAGGACAAACAATTCAATTAAATGAAAATGGAGGATATTCGACAAACACTTTCAAAGTCTCTTGGCAAAGTTTGAACAAGATCTTCGGAATTTCTTTGATGGCAAAGAAGAGCAGCCTTCCAAAGAGTACCTTCAATTAACCGCGCAGCTATTTGGCAATAATATGTCCAATCTGACCTTGCTCAGAATGTCCGTTCTGCAAAAGGATTGCGAATTAAAAGTTCAACTGCATGAGTCCAGAGAAAAGTCAGCTGCTGATCTTGCTTGCAATGAAACTATCAAATTAATCCGACACTATAGGAATTTTCAAGAATACTTGGCCAAGTCTATACATGAAGTTTTAAGTAAATATAATGGAAAGAGATTGGGATGGTCTACAATATATTTGAAGGATGGAGATAACGTTCACTTCCACATTTCGAACTGATAATTTATTTTGAATTGATATTTGATATTTATTTAAATAAAATGAAGTAACGTTATGCAGATAAAATTCACTTACACATTTCGAATGGATAATTTCTATTTATTTAAATAAAATGGAGTAACGTTAAAATACAACTTGTTAAGTTAATTATACTATTACATCATTTGATGTTTGTCTGTGAGTCTATGTTTTCCTTAGACATGGTTTTATTGAATTTTCATAGGCAAGAGCCGATGCAAGAATGACACTGACTCCCTGTGTCTCCTCTGTCTAGCTAAGATAAAGCTGAACGTAACCATCATTTATGGATGTCGGCGTGAGGAAAATTTGACTAAATCGGGTTAGAAATTAAAAATATGTCTTGAGGATACATATATCTTTGTTATACCATTCCATTATAAATTTTTTCAAACAAAGGATTTTGGGCGCATATCTGATTGCAGCATTAATGTATTTCAATAAGTCTTTGCTTCATTAAATGGCTCTATTAGCAAAATTGACGAATGTTAGAGATGTTTTTCTTTAAGCTTTTTTTTAACACTGCTACACATACGCAAGTATTAACGAAGCTTTCTTTTTTGAGGAACTTTCAGACACTGATTTTTCTATGTGAAATTTATTGGTTGTTATAACCATTTCCTGAATTATGTTCTTTTTAAGTTCTACAATAACAGCTCATCTTGTGTCTCCATTTAAGTCAGCATATTCACCATGGCAAGAGTGATAATATCTTTCCAGATTATATCTTTATACCCTACACCACAGGGTATAATGTCTTTGTGCATTTGTTTGTAACACCCTAATCCGAACCACATAGAATCACTTTTTGAATCGATTTAACCATGTCCGTCTGTATGGCCATCTGTCTGTCTTTCCATCTATTCTTGTAATTACGATACAGGTCTCAATTATTGTCCGATTCTAACAAAAATTGACACAAACGATTTTTGCATGCCGAAGACGGACGCTATTTAATTTGAAGCAAATCAGTTCAGATTTAGATATAGCTCCCTTGCACAACGCTTTATATCTAAATTAGAAACATCTGTGGTTCAGATTTTCGCTCCCTATTTGACATTTTCCGTTCTAGAAACCGTAAATTTAAAAATATTTTTTCTATGAATATCTGTGAAAAAAATGTGTCAAATCAGTTCAGATTTAGATATAGCTCCCATACAAATTTCGCTCCCGATTTGAGGTTAACCGCTGTAGAAACAACATACCTTAACCGATTTTCTTCAAATTCGGCAGGACATTTTATATTTACACTAGAAACATCTATGGTAAAAATGGATGAGATCGCTTCAGATTTATATATAGCTCCCATACAAATGTCGTTCACATTTTCACCGAATTGTAATGGAGTTTAGCCTTTCCTTACTTGTTTTGATTGCGACAGCGTACGATGGCATATTAAATTTTCTGGTTTGCCGCCAATATTTTCAGAAAATAAATATTGTTCTGTCCTTTCTTCTTTAAACATTGCGGCATCCAAAATCTTCTATGAAATAAAGAATTAATCATTACTTAGGTCCATTTTCTCATAGTCCGGTTGAAATTTATATTAACTAAAATAGTAAATTAAAAATGTTTTCCATCAATTTGTATTTAGCTTCATTGTTTGCAGTTTTAGTTCCTGTTTCGGACTATATTTTTCCCAACACAGACTTGCGCTCTCAAAAGCCTAGGAAGTAGGTGTTTTACCTCCTGTGAGGCATGTTCTTTTTTCTTTTGAGTTTAAGTTACTTCCTTAGGCCCGAACGCCGATTTTGCCAAAAAAAAAAAACAGCCATCATCATCAATCACACAAAAGTAAACAATAAACAGCTGAGTTAGCACAGCATTGCCATTTGATTCCCATTTCACTTGACTTGATAATTGTCAGTGGTGTTGCCATACTCACACATTTATCTGCGAATAATTTAACCGTTGAATGAGAGAACCAAATTTTTTAACCTTGGCTTTATCGCTTCGAAAGACTAAAGTCCCGGTTAGTTAATAGGCACTTTAATCGGACTATGAGAAAATGGCCCTTAGTAAACAAATAAATTCACACATATGACATATGCCACATACAGTCAGAGAGTAAAGTTTAAATACCCTTTTCAAATCTGGAGTCTATAGCCATTACAGACTGCATGCGAAATCCAGCTGAAATGATTTGCAAAAGCCTGATCCCTTACCATTTTAGCAGTTGTGAATCGACCTTGAGCTGAAATCGATTATCTAGCATAAATGACATAAGGTCGATATTCAAATGTCAATTTTGTATGGGATCTTACATTTGTAAATCGACTTTATGTCATTATGGCTATCATACTGCTGGGGAAATCTAGTTTAACTTGATTTCGAGCCAAATCGAGCTCAAATCTAGTGCTTTTTCTATACAAAATTTAAAATCAACCTCGAAATCAAATATTTAGACACGCAAAAATATGAAAAATTTTAAAAATGTATGGTTATGTATCTAAACTATAGAACAAGAAGAATAATTGACATTTATTTCTAATTTTTCTGTCAATTCAAAAATGGAACAAGAAAAGTAATAAATGTGGAATATTTAAAAGTAGGCTTCTTCGATTGGGCACTGCACTCGATTGTCACACTGCATGCGAAATATAGCAGAAATGACATAAGATTTGACCTTATGGCTACTTAGCCTTTTCATTCGAGAGAGGATCGCACGTAAATTTTGAAAGTCTTTTTGACTTTTTACTTTTTTTGAAATTTGTCAAAATTTCAAGTTTATAATGAGAAAATGTAATTTATAATCAGAATATGTAAATTCATAATGAGAAATATAAAATCATAATAGGAACATACAAATTTATAATGAGAAATATAAATTAAAAATGAGAAAATCCAAATTGATAATGAGAAAATATAAATTCATATTCAGAAAATATATATTCATAATGAGAAAATATAAATTCATAATGAAAATAGTAAAATTTATAAAAAAAAAGAAAAATCTTTCGTAAGATGTGTTCACGAAGATTATCGTCATCTCATGAAAATCGTTCGTGGTCCGGCATTGTGCGAGCAGAGAATGCAGTACTTCGTGAGCGCTGTGGATGAGGCAAAGAAACTATAACTGTAAGAGACTGCGCAATAGCAGAGCAACATGCAAGCACATTTCACTCAGATGCAGTATCTTTAAATGAATGTGGGAGAATAATCATAATTCATATTATTTTTCATTAGATTTTCCAATATCAATCCGAAGTAAAATATTCTCAATGTTCTCATTATAAATTTAAATTTTCTCAATATGATTTTATAATTTCTCATTATGAATTTATGTTTTTTGAATATGAAAATATATTTTCTCATTATGAATTTGGATTTTCTGATTACGAACTTGCATTTCTCATTATCTCATTATGAATTGGTATGCTTCTATTATGAATTAATAGTTCTTCTCATTATAAATTTACAATTCTCATTTCTCATTATGAATTAACATGTTCCTATTATATATATATATACATTTCTCATTATGAATTTATGTGTTCTTAATATGAATTTACATTTCTCAATATAAATTTGTATGTTCTGATTATAATCTTGAAAAGGTTTAGACAAGTAAAGGACATTAGAAATAGAGTAAAAACGTTTTCAGACTACATGTGAAATCTAACGATTTAAGCTCAAGGTCGTTTTACTAATGTCAAATTTGTATGGAATGTGACATTTGTCAATAGGCCTAATGTTATTTCAGCTCCATTTCACATACAAGGCCTGTTCGATTGGGCTTACTAGCAAGGCGTATTTATAAAGGTGATAGCAGGAGCCCAGCTGACTGAAATTTTTTTCATTCAAAAGTAACCGAAACTGTCAAATCCCATATATTTTGCTTTGACATTATGGCTCACCATTCAAAAAAATACTTGTATATTGTTGTTGCCGAATTTGTTGTTGTTCTAGTGCTATCACCTGTATAAATACGCCTTGCTTACTAGCTTATGATTAAGAGACTTGATAAAGTGGCAACATTGTTGCCCATTGGTTTTTTTAAATGAATCAACAAGAAAAATCTGGCAGCAATGCTAAGATTCCATACAAAAATGAAGCTAGTAAGCTCAATCGAACTGGCCTACAGTCTGAAAATAAATGTGTTTACTTTTTTAAATTTAATTTGTTTTAATTTCGCGTTATTATTGTGTGCTAAGTGCGCGGTGCTATTTTTTCGTACAATTTCTCTCACCAAAAATCGATTGTGTAAATCGCGTATGTAAAGGCTACTTTAAGAGTTAAGGTGTGTTTACACATGAATATGTTGAGTAGTTTTTTAGCCATGATAAAAAAAGTATTATATATGCATTTTGTAATTTGCTTTAAATTGTCCCGATGGCTTTGAATTACAAGTTGAAATAAATAAGTCAAATCAAATATTATTGAATCATATATGAACATGACATTATACACTTTTTTAGTTTTTTCTGCGTGTAGTCTAGTAGTTAAATAAAATTTAAACTTGTAACAGTTTTTATACGTCTACTGCGATTCGCTGTAAGCAAACACGCAATACAGATTTTCTTTCTCCCGTTGAAGGTTTAACAATTTAATTGCGCATTATTCTTGAAATGGAAGAGTTTATTCAGGTTTTAAAAAATAATTATTATATTAAAAACATAATAATTTTTTATTTTTCAATTTTCCAGACCATGAAGACCGACATTAGGAATTGGAATAAGAAATTGAAGAAACTGCTGCCTCAGTTCGAGATGCAATTGTTAGAGCAAACCGAGATTTTTCTAAACCACAAGGCCAACTATGATCCCATGTACGAAATAAGAACGATAATGTACCTCAATTCGTATGCAGAAATGGAAGAAATCCTTCTTTCTGTAGGGAGGAAAACGTGCGAAATTATGGTAGAGGTGTATGAGGCAAAGAAGAGAAATGTTTCAAAATATGAAATCCATCGTCTTTTGGAAATAATTTTTCGATATCACACATTTTTCGAGCATGCCATGAAAATAATAGGAGATCCGCTACATCGCATGGATCAAAAGCTTTTAGGTGCTATGATGCTACATTCCATTCCAGTAGCTGGCGGATGCCACAATTGGTTTTTCAGCACTTCTCCATAGATTACTGATTTTATTGTTTTACCTTATGCAAAAATTAAGTCCTTTTTTTATTATTAACTTTTCATGTTTATTTAAAATGAAATACTCTCTCCATGTATGACCCTATGTTCTACTAGGAATTAAAGCACTAAATAAATACATATATTCATGTAGATTTGAATAGTTTTTCAACCGTCTATGTAAGGTATAGATGCACACGAATGTCCACTTTTTGCATTACATTTAATGGACGAAAGAGTCCACTCGGGTATATTTCGCAACACACACACGTATCCATGAAAGACATGCGTTATTTTTCGGCAAATGTGAGTACACCCTGTGCCATTAATTGAGTATTGAATTGGAAACAAGATGATCTAACCATAACAGATGAAAGAATACGGATAAACATTGAATAAAAAACGCACATTTATTAAACACCGAAGAAGTTCCCACATGGGAACTACTTCTGCTCGTCTTTTACTAAAGTAATCCGGAGTATTTGCGGTGAATGGATCTTCCGAAATATTCATCCACCCTTACTTCCAGGTAGCTTTCAAGCTCTGTTTTATTTGGCATTTCTTGAAATCAAGAATCGATTTCTCTCTAGTCTGGTGAATATTTACAATCACGTTACGCCCTTTGGGAAAATCGTCCATGGACCATTTTGCAAACTCATTGGCTGTTAATTTCATCCATTTTCTGCCACTACATTCATAAGAACAAAATTTAAGCATTATTTTTTATAGATTTACAACTAGATTTATTAAGTTCTATTACCTTAACAGAATAATTTTTCCGGCCAGATCGTGCGACCAGATCGGGGAATACCCGAATTTAACGTTGATGTATCAACAAACTTCTGAAAAACTAAATTTGTAAAGACTGATACGGAAAGTCATGCATCAAATCCTCATGAGCAGAATAAATTGCAGATGGCGCAATTCACTATGAGGGGTGTTTACACATCCTGATTTATTGTTCAACTTGAACTGTTTTTCTTTAATAGCCATGTCACACTGCATGCGAAATCTAATTTAAATGACATAAGGTCGATTATTAAATGTCAAATTTGTACAGCATCTGACATTTGAAAATCGACCTTATGTCATTTCAACTAGATTTCGCAAGCAGTGTGACAAGGCTATAAGCTATAATAAAAATATAATTTTTTGCTCAAAATAAAAAATTATTTTTTCACATTGTCGCCAATTACTATATAAAAAATTGCAGCAAAACAAATTTTCAAAAAAATTATTTTGTATTGAACTTAGCCTCGATAATCATATAACTTACACTGGATAATTATCCAGGCTAAGTCCAAAATTGTTAACAGTATTTTTTATTTTGAGTGAAATTTTAGCATTTTATTTAGATTTTTGTTATCGTAGCTTAGTTGTCCAGTCTTAAAGAACAGCTATATTATAGCTCTGTCTTATAGATTTCCAGTAATAATTGAGTGATTTGGATCGTTCGCCTCAGACGAACGAAAATAATTTTAAACAAGTAAAAAAGGCATTAAGTTCGGCCGGGCCGAACTTTATATACCCTCCACCATGGATTTCATTCCACAGAGGCTGCCGATTTTCGTAGAAGTGCAGTAATATTACGGGAAAATATACTTTTTAACCAAAACAAATACATATATACAAATTCAAATATAACATTTTTATTATTTCAAACCACGCTTATAAGGTAAGGCTACTAAGACGAAATAATACTTCAAGTTAATTCAAAAAATATATATTCTTATATTAGGCCTGGTCGATTGGGCTTACTAGCTAGGCCTATTAATTATTTCAAAAAGCTTCAAATACCATAAATATTTCCATTCTATTTAATTCCAAAAGTAAAAATTTTGAAAATCTATTATCTCACGTACTTATTTGCCATAAAAGTACGAATGTGGAAAAATCGTTTTATATTGCGTGAGAAATCATACAAGAAAAGCATACAATTACACAATTTACCTAAGTTTCTTAGGTGAAATATAACTTTAAAAGTTCTTTGGCAACTCATACAAAACACTTGGTTAATTTGGTACGAAAAAACAACTGCCAGTTGTACAATAAAACTTGTGTAAAAATACCTTGTATGTTTTGGCCGTATTTCAAAGCACTTTGTTCTTTTAAACAATTTGCATTTTCTCAATACATACAAATGAAAAAACAAATCAACTAATTGTCATAATAAAAACCCCAATCAATTGGAAATTTGTACCATTTTCCATGTTTCATTTATGCAATTTTTAATGTTTTTTACTAAATTGAATAAAAGTGGCCAACAATCATTTAATTAGTATTCTATTCCATGTCACAGATGACGAACATCTGACTGCTGTTACAAGCGATATAATTTTGTCGCCTTTGCGAAAAAACATACAGATTGGACCATATTGCTTATTGGAAATTTCGTGTTCAGCATCTAAAGAGAAAACTTTCAAAAAGTCGCAAAACACACGCTTACCTTATTAATTATTCGACTAAAGTCCTTTGCCCATTTGTTTTGCGTTCCTGTTGTGCCTTTTTTGTCTAAAATGCTTAAAAATAATATATTTATAAACATTTTGTACAACATACGACTTACCTTGTTGAAAATGAAAAATTTAATATGTTGTTGTCAGATTGTCTTGTAAAATCACACGCACAGTTGTATATTTTAGCAAGTATCTGCTACAAAATTCATGAAATTGGCTATTTATATATTCACACTTATACCATTATCCAACCAACTAATTAATTTTAACAAAGAAACTTGTGTAAAAGCTACAAATTTCTAAATTGGGAAAAAGAACATGACGGAATATTTTAAGGTACATAAGAACTGAACCAAGATTTACACATGTACGAGGGAAATTTAGCATTTACTTGTATGACTTCAGTCCACTCTATATAAAAAATATTTATAAAGTTGAATTAGGTATTTTTACACAAGTTTTTTTTAAGAGTATGACTTTCTACAATCTCTTTATTTGACGCGTCGACGCAATTAGAGGGATTTCATTATTCTAGCTGTTGCCGTTTAATTGGTACCATTTTTATCCCTCTGTACCTGTATCCCTTGAAAGTACGAATTTGGAAAAAATCCTCTTCAACGCACTGAATGTAGGGGTTATTATGGGTATTTTTAGGCCTAGTAAGGGAGAAATTTTTCCCTTTGGGCCGATTTCGCCCAGTTTCAATCCCAACCGATCTACGACTATATGACGCATTTATGGAAAATTTGGACGTCCTAGGTAATTTCGTTTAGATGCTAACGTGCTTTCAACAGACGGATGGACGGACATGGCTAGATCGTCTTAGAATTTTATGACGATCAAGAATATATAGGGTCTCAGGTTGATATTTCAAGGTGTTACAAACAGAAAGACAAAGCTAGTATACCATCCTGGAGGTGGAGGGTATAAAAACTGGCCCTATTTATTTAAAATTATGCTTCTTAAAGTGATTTATAATTTAAATAAAAACAAAAAATTTCTAACATTCTGCAGTTGTAAATAAATATGTAAACAAACAACAGCTTTTTTCTTAAAATCCAGGCAAAACATACCACAACTACGAAGCTTACCCTTTAAAAATGTACGTGCGATCCTCTCACGAAATCGTATGGTGTTGTTTACACTATGCGATTTGGCATGCAGCCCGTCATTTGTTTATATATCGCGAGTTTCAATCGCATCATGTAAAGACTGTTTAGGAACCCCTTAATGAGTACTCGGAAAACAAACGCTTTCAAGTACCCGGTACCACTACAGTTACACACAATTCTCTTTTGAACTGTCATTCGTTTGTTAATTTTTAGTTTGGGTGGTACGCAGATAATTGTTTTTTAGTTTTCACTGAAATTTCTTAAATTATAAGAACCATAAACTGCAGAAATTTGTAGAATAGAAAATGAAATAAGATTTAAGCAAAAAATAATTGTAAAAATCGAAAGTAATGTCCCCCAAACAAATGTTCTCAATTGTGTGATGCGTTTTAAATGCATATGAGTGTGTGTGTGAAAAAAATTTCTCATCACAGCTGCCCTCTTTTTATATGTAAAGAAAAGAAGAACACAAGAAAGCAGCAGCGCACCACCACCACCACCGCAGCCGCAACATCAACGAAAGTGACGAAAAAGGAGTAGTAGAGTAGTTTTTCAGAAATATCATTTTTCGTGTGTTTATGGTAATTTATTCATAAATTTCTGCAAAATAATTAATGCCTAATGGTCGCATTTCTGTGTTTCTTTCAGTTTAGTTCATTTGTTTGTTTAACAACAAGATGACTGACTGACCGACCAACTACATGTAGTGGTGCTTCTTTGTGTGTGACTTAAAGAATGTTTTATTTGTTGGTATTTTGTATTTTTAATGTTGGTGGTGTCATCGCCAAACTCGGCAAACTCTACTGATCGAAGCTGTTTCTTGTTTTAAACAAAACATTTAGCAATTCTAAAGACAAGGTGAGTTTTTTTTTCAATATTCATGTATTATTAAAAAAATATGTCTCTAAAATACAACAATTGTGTTGAATGGTGGTGATAGGTATGTTATGATTTGTTTACATTTCGGCCGCGGTTTTGATTAAAAATCTTCTTCAGATCGGAAAACAAAATGTGTAAACATTTGTTCATTTATTTATAGCATAATATGCTGCTGCTGCTGCTGTTATGTGGTATTACATGATAGCCATGTATGTGTTGTATATGTTTGCCACAACTAGGAAGTGTGATTCGTGGTGATCGCGTGCACAACCCTCGTATGTAATATACCCCACCATGGGCTGGATGTAGCAACTTGCAAAGCAAACTTTTGTCATATCCATCTCCATTTGCCTAAAATGTGGTGCATTTTATATTGTGAGACTTAGTATGTTCATATATTGTAGCTCCCTAATGTACATTTATTTCAATTGCTGCTCCTAAATTTCAATTAAGAGACAATATATCAAATAATATTTAAACATATTACACACTGTAGTAAATACAGGGTGTTTTTTAATGTCTGAAACATAACATTAAACTAAAAATTTACTAATTTTTAAAGAAGTAAAAGGTTCAATGACCGCCTGCCCACAAAGCACACCCCTAACAGTGAGATTTTGTGGAAGTAACGGTGGCTTCTGAATCTCCTGTGGACTACGCTCACTTCACATGTCCATTGAGAATTAACACTGAACAGAATACTGGCCACTTGCAAACCCAATCGATCTGCAACTATTAGACATTTATGTGTAAATTTCGAAAACTAACTAGCTCGTTTCGTTTAGAAGCTATCGTGCTTATTTACGATAAAATGTGCTAAAAATGTGAATTACAAACATAAGGTATGCCAAAACAATATCAGCAACAATGTTATCGAACGGTCCCAACGCCTCTCACACCCGCCCCTTCCGACCGAGAGGTCCACGTCCCCATAACGTAGGGACAACGTACACACCACAGCCGGAACCATGGCGGCTAAGCAGTAGTAGTAGAGGGTGGACACCGGCTACAGATCAAATATCAACAGCCGGCATAACAAAAATATTAAACAAAATGGGTCCGCCATCTAACGTTTTTTTTTTCAACTATTCAACCGTTGGACTATTATTTGTGGGGTGCCCTCAGCAGCCATTTGAATGAAGTTATTTTCCATTATTAACCGGAAGGATTGTACTTTCAAATAAAAAAAGAAATTTGAGAAAATATTCAGTAATTTTTTTTATAGCATTTTCAAAATAAAAGTTATTTGGCGGACCCAAATTATTATTAGTATCACATGCAAATAAAAGTTATTCTTAAAGTAAGTAACTAAATATATTAAAGTAAACATGTCACAACAAACTAAACATCCAAGCAGGAGACAATCCTCGACTTTATTATATCGACTCCTAATCCGAAATCTATGATGTGACACAATGAATCGAAATCAATACACATTCTGCGAATGGGCTCTGCGGAAGCATAATTCGTACGCTGAAAGTCAATATGGATGAATTGATAGTATCTAGAAGGTCTAAATGGCACGTTAAACTTAATCCTAGAAATAATACAGTCAGAAGAGAAATCACCATTTATAACCTTATAAACCATCAACATAACACGTCTGCTTTTCAAGGAAGACAAGTCGATCAACTTCAATCTACTAGTATAAGAGGGAAGAATAAAATCACTATTCCAATGCAAGTGTCTTAATGAAAATATTGAAAATTGTTTCTGAACGGACTCAATTCTGTCAATATAGATACCATACTGAGGATCCCACACTACGGAACCATATTCCAGAATAGGTCTGACAAGTGATGTAAATAACTGCTTCGTTACGTAAGGATCGGAGAACTCCTTAGCCCATCGCTTAATGAAGCCATGAAGACCATATGCTTTGTTAACCATAGTAATAATATGATTGTTGAAATTCAGTTTCATTAGAATACAAAGGTCTACAAAAGAATCAACTAACTCTAACTCAGTTCCTCTAATATTATATCTGACAAATCTTGGATTCGATCTAAAGAAACGCTTGTGTCCGCATTTCCAATTCATGTCACACCAGCGTCCAAAACAATCTAAGTCATCCTGCGATGGATTCGAAAATTCTGGCCAATTATAGGAAACAAATATTTTTACATCATCTGCATACATTAGAAGTCGAGAATTGATGATAGACCCCGGAAGGTCATTTATGAATAATAACAAAAGAACCGGCCCTAGATGACTACACTGAGGAACACCTGATGAAAACAGAATTGGTCTAGAGTAATAATTACCAAATTTGACAATCTGAGAGCGATTTGAAAGATACGAAGATATCCACTTGTTAGTATGATTCAATAAAATAATGACTGTTTTCACTAAGTTTTGTTGGAAAATTCACCATTCACATATTCTGATGAATAATCAAAATGTATTGCGTATGCTTGTAATTAATTGCATAAGTTTATTGGTGTTTGAAATCGTTTTCTTCAATTTTACGATTCTTATTGGCACTGTATGTGTTGAAATCAGAAGTGCTGAGAGCGTAGTTATTCGTACAGTGATGATAAGCTCGAAATGCTGCTGAAAAACTGACCATAGTTGGGAGGGGTGAATGCCATACGGTTGTCATTTGCTGGTAGTTGAGCACTCTGACAAATGTACCCATATTTACACGTTCCTCTTCAAAATAAAATATGTTTGTCCTTTATTTGTTAAGCTTATCATACGAATTCAAAACCTTTGAATCAAAGAACATGAATCACCCAATGTTTAAAATTTTTAAGCGTTTTAAAAATTTACTGTAAATGTAGGAAATCAGTTGCGCAATATTATATGTCACATATAGACAAATGAGCCTATTTGTGTTTGCACCTGGGTTTGTCTATGATCTTATCTACTTTTACGGATATTGCTTGCCGAAATTTGCTTGAATTCCTTTTGATCATGAATTCAGCCATGACGGAGTTTTATGTGCAGTCTGAGTACTAAAAAAACAAGACCTTTAAACTAAGAGCCCATATTTATGAAAACGTCAAAGCCAGCCGTCCGATTAAAAAAAGTGGACATTCATTTTTTCAAAATTATGTATTAAAATGATGTGTGTGAATATACCTTTATGATAATTGTATGCAGTAGCTTATATTTATTAAGGTCAAATGTCTTATTTTTCACAAAGCATGATTTTTACATTTCTAAAAAAAAATAAAGATGCATTTAAACAAATTGCGCCAATTCATAGCCCCTTATGTCAAACAATGTTCAATGCTTTAACAAATCATATTGCAGAAAAGAGAAGGTGCGTTTGGAAGGCGAAATAATTCTTCCGATTCTGAATCTGACAAAAATTAATGTATAGTTTTGCCAAACAGACTTTTGAAAAGTTTTAAATTTTGATATAAATAATGTTTTCGGTAACAAATTAACTTAATAAAGCTGGTTCTAAACATTTTTGAAGCTAGTGGGAAAAGAAAAGTGCTCCGTTGACAGTGAAAAAGCGTTTTCTCCCTCAAATCAATTATAGGGCTTACAGTGGTGGACACGAATTTAGCACAGTCACCACATGTAACTTTATAAAGCAAATATTTCAACTTCAACTTTATGTTTTTTGACCGTTGTTTTTTCTAAAATATTACGTACGATAAGATGACCATTTAACGTTGTTTTTGTTCGGTTCTTATGCTACATTTTAGTTTTATGCAATCTAAAGTACAAATAATACGAAAAGTGATTGGACAGTAATTTAGCACAAATTTAAAAAACTTTAATCAAACCGGAAAAAACCTGAACTAACCAATACATTTTATTATAAACATAATATTTGGTTGGATAACCACTATTTTGAGTAATAGCTGTACATCTTCTGGACATACTCTCCACTAGAGACACAAAACACTCCATTGGAGTAGCATCTCAGGAATTTTGAGTTTCATTCAAGAAATCGGGCAAATTTTTGGGTTTTATTGCTATAATGTGTTGTTAAAGTCCATTCCATAGATTCTCAATAGGATTGAGATCCGGTGACTGTGCTGCACCATTTTTAAAAATCTATTCTGTTCAGCCCCAAACAGCTCTTCATTGGCGTTAAGTGTGTTTTGATCGGTTGTCGTGCATAAAACGCCACTTAATTGGCATGTTTTTATCTGAATATGTTATCATAGTATCAACAAGTAGATTTTTGTAAATATACCATTAGTGCATCGATTTTGTGTATCGGACCAACGCCGTGTCCAGAAAACTCAGTATACACCATCAGATTTTCGCCAATAAGCTTTACCGTCTCAGATTTGTACTTTCGGTTGTGCTGCATGTTTGGACGGCACAATTCGTATTGTTTCCTATTAGATCCGCACCGACAAATGTTCGATTCGCCAATCCATGCGATATTTTCCCAAAAATCTTGGAATTTTCTAAATGATCCTGAGCAGATTAAATTTGACACTGTAAGCCATATTTTGATACGTCTGGCTTATGTTGAACAATGCATCCAAGTAAATTTTTTTCATTGGTTCTTCTTCTTATGGTTCTTCAGGAAATGCTAATGTCAATTTTTGCCAAAATATCTATCTGAATCACAGTTGAGCTTTTAAATGGATCTGCTACGCAGGTTCTATAAATTAAAAAATCCGATTTATTGCTTGTTTTTCTCGGCGTAGGACATTTTGCAACATTTTTGAAGCTCCCATAAGTGCCAATATGGCTTAGTATATTGCACACAATCTGTCTGGATCAATTTATAATATTTGCACTGTCGTTCAATTAAAAATTGCCGAAAGATACCAATTAATTAATTAAAACGCAAAAAGAGACAGAAAATAACAACTTTTATCAAATGTGCTAAATTTGTGTACAGCCCAGATTACGAATTACTTGCAAAAACACTTAATTGCGAGAAAAAGGCATAAAAGAATACGAAACAAAATTATTTGGCTTACTGATCACACCATAAGCAACACTAAAAAACAAATATTTGGCGCTGAGTTCATTATCAGAACAAATTATTTGGTCCTAAACTCGTGGCCACCACTGTATATTCAATAACGTCTATCTACAAAAACACAATTTTGCAGAAAATCGGTTACAATATTTATTTTCTAAAACGAAATTGTATAATCGGAAGCAAAATTTGTACGGGAACTATATTTAAATTTGAACCGAAATTCACCGTAAATATTTCTAGTTCAAATATAAGACGTTGTGTCAAATTTCAAGAAAATCAGATAAAATATGTGCGCTCTAGAGCGAAAAATTCAAAACTGAGTGACATTTGTATGGGAGTTATATATAAATCTCAACCATTATCACCATAGAAATTTCTAGTTGAAATTGTGCTAAGTTTGAGGAAACCAACTATAATATTTGGTTTCTGCAGCAAACAAGTCACATTATTATATTTGCATAGAGAAATAATCAAATTTAACTTATGTAAAACAAATTTTACTTTAATTTATATCCTATCTAGAGATATTTGACGAATATTTGAATATTCGTCTGAATATTTCTCTTTCATATTTTGTTTTGATAAAAGTTCTTAAATAGAGACATTACATTTTGACTTTTGCAGTCTGAAATCTTTCAGGGAGTACAAAAAGATCATAACATTTTGACTACAAACAGAGATTTTTATACAATTTAAATAAAAATAAACCTTACTGGAAAATGAGAAAATTTGTGACCTTTGTGGTACTTCATTAAAGTTGGTCACGTGCGACATCTTAAGTGTGAAAATTAAAAAAAAAATCTTACTTCAATAATTTATTTTTGTAATTTATTTATTAGAAACGAAAAGGAGGCGAAAAAAATAAATACAAAAGAAGTAATAATAATTTTCGGATAAAATCAAAGCCATTTTTAAGAGACATCGGTGCACAACGTTCTAAAATTGGTCACATTGAAATATTGCCACAGGTTTCGCTGAAATCGGCATTTGAATTGTTGGTCGCGAAAACGACTTCTTTTTTGGTCAAGTGTTTTTTAAATTATCTTGAAAACGAAAAATTACCCAAAATCCACATTAGCACCAATTATACAGTTAATTAAGAGCTATAAGTTAATCATATGGTCAAAATAAAAAAACCGTTATATTTTGACTTTTTAGCTACTTTAAATGTGTGCGATGGTCACGTTCGACATCATGGAAATGCCCATATAAAAAATATAAAATAAATTGTCGTCAAAATGTCGATAAAATATAAGCCCTCGATATGATGGGCGCGAATGACACACCCTTCTTGCACCTAGACTAAATTGAAACCAATGTAGCTTCCATATGGATAGTAGAAATTTGATATTTAAAAAAATATCTATGTTTTTGATACACCCCTTCTAGTACTTCCCACACAAATGTCGCCATCTTAGGTAAATTTTAAAGTCTTTATAAGGTCTTTATCTAATCTGTGACATGATATTTGACAATGTTGTTTTATAATACGCATTGCCTTGACCTACGGATTGTCAGTTCTTTACATTTATAAATTTTAAAATGTTTATTTGACGTATAACTTTTAGTTTAACGGGCTAATAATCTTAAAATTATAGTACAAATATTAAAGTCATCTACGACAAAAATTAGAAATTTATTAAAACAAATATTCATACAAAATTTAAATATTGATTTCGATTTTAGGAAACCAAAATACACAGCCTTAGGGCAATGCTATCTAAACTAGAGTACAAACACAACTGTGGCGTAGGAGTCAACAACCAAAAATGTTTTCTTCTTAAACACAGAATCCTGGCTGTATGTCATCACCACGTGTGGTGTATAATATTCCCCAAAGATTATTTTTCAGATCTGGAGAAAACTTGAAGAAAATATTCTAATTTTGTAGTTTTTCGTTAACAACTACGCCAAGGACTATATTTCACTCATTTTTCCCATAAGAAAACATACAAAACTTTGACTCCTACGCCACCATGAGGTTATACATCTAGAGTTTTGTTAGTCCAACCATTTACGCCCAAATTCATAAACATTTATCAAGAGTTTCTGAAATAAATGTTCAATTATGAATATTACATGTAATTTTTGGATTTTTTCAAAAACAGTAAGTGAAACTCAAAAACACGAAAATAATCTAGTGATGAACAGTGTAGTTGTCTAGTCTAATTACATTAAAGATTTGGTAAAGTAAACATTAAAGGAAATTAGCTTCTGATGTGTGTTCATGTTTTTCATTGAGTCAATCGTACAATTTCTTATCGCGTAAACACCACCAACAAGTGCGTCTTGAAGACCGACCATAAAAACAAATAGAAAAAAATCGATTTTTGAATTTAAACGAAATCAAAAATTGTATCGGCAACAAAATGGAAACTGTAAGTTGTGTGTTGTAAGCTGCTGTGTATATGCGCTGATGTCCGCAGGTATCTGGGCTATATCTGAGAGAGAGCGAGAGTCTTTCGTACAACCCTCAATATTAGTTAATGATGCGGGTGGTAAAGGTTGTTCCAAATTTCTACATTAATTTGCATGTAAATATATATACAACATAAATACCTCTATTTAAATATATAGAAAAACTAACAACATTTAAATCTTTACAAAGAAAATAAAAATACAAATTTCAAAAAGCTTTAATGCTTTTTTATTCTATATTTCTAGGGCACGATTCAAATCAAAGAAAAGCAAAGCAGTAGCTGTAGAAGAAAGAGAGTAACAGAGAGGGGTTATCAGGAAAAGGGAATACATTCAGATTAGATGAGGGCAGAACTGAAGACAGAGGAGGAGAAGAATGTGGACAGAAGAGGTGACGATGTCTGAATTATTGTTGTTGTTTTGTCTGACATGATGTGATTTGTTAAATCAAACCCCAAAAATCAATCAATGCATTTGAAATTGAAAACCAACAAAGATACCTCCCTAGACAGTAGCCAGAAACGTTCGAATAGAAAGTCCCAAAATATGGCTAGTAGTTTGGTCAACGATGACGAGGACAATGCCAGCTCTACGACGCGCAATACACAGCAGCCGCAACAACAGTCCAACAACAACAACAACAACAGCAATAGCAGTTGTTTGAATCAACAGAATATTAATAATAATAATACACCGGGCAATAGCAGTGCTAATGCCGCTAATGCCACGCCCAAAATGCATGGAAATGAGGCCAAATTGAAGAAGGAAAATCTCCAGCAACGCAAGACCGAGCTGGAGAAGTTGTTGAATGAGAAAAGCTGGCTGTTGCAACAGTTGCAGAAACAGGAAACCCAGATATTGAATGGCAATTTTGAGTATATGAACTTTAACGATTTCATACAAAACTTGGCCATACAATACAAGCAGGAGCAGGCAACGGCGGATACTGGCAGCAGCTGCAGCACAGGTGTCGGCGGCGGCGGCGGTAGTCAATTTTCAGCCGGCGAAGAAGCTATACTAAGACGCAAACCCTTGACGGCCAAGGAGAATCAGCTGCAGCAACAACATCACAATGTTTTGCACCGGCGTCAGTCGGAGATTTCCAATCGCTCTTCGGAGTATGACAACTATCCGCATCAGGATAATCTGTCGACGCACTCGGAAGGTGCCAGCAGTGGTCGGCTTGGTGGAGCGGGTGGCTCGGTCACCATGCAACATGCCCAGGCGCAGCAGCAATACAATGCCAAGTCGGCTTTGAAGAAACGCTCGGCTACAGTGGCGGGTACAACGCAGCAGACATCGACCAGTTTGCAGCTGATAAGGCAGCATCATATGGACCAGCAGCTTATACAGCAGCATCAACAGCAGCAACAACAACAGCAGCAACAACAACAGCAGCAAATGCTTTACAAGCAGCATCATTATCATCATCCGCAGCAACATTTGTTCAAACAACATCTGGAGCATCATCAAGTGCTAATGCCGCATCTGCAGTATGCCACCCAAAAGTTTTACTACACCACTTTGCAGCCCACACAGCCGCCGGTGGCTCAGCAGCAACACCAACCACCACAATATGGACGTTACATCAAAGCCCAGCCTCAGTCCCAGTCCCAACAGCAACAACAACAACATCATCAACAAGGCGGCGGCCACCACCTCAATGTACCGCAAAATGCCCAGCAGCAGTCACCAAATCACTCACAACAACAACAACATGTCCACTACGCCACCTCACAAATGCCAAGCAACACATCAGCGCATCACCAACAGCTGTTGTTGACGCCGCCTCATTCCGGCAGCGGTCATATGGATAACATTTCATTGTATTCCTTGAATTCAAACAATGTGGCCACTTTGCATCGACAAGCCCAACAGCAACAGCCCATAATAGTGCAGTGCGATAAGTATTATCTGTCGCCGACCACCCACCATGTGTCCCACAACGATGGCGGTGGTTTCATCAAGTCCAGTCAAAACATTAAGGAGTATATCTCGCCCTTGACTTCGCCACAGCAGCTGTTGGCGGCCTCAAGGGAAAAGAGAATGACATCACACACGAATTTAAGCAATAGAGGCACACCCTCTATAGACGCCATTTCGCTGGCCCCCTCGTATGTGTCCATGGAAACGGTGGACTATATGACCACAACATCACAACAGCAGCAGCAACACCACCTGCAAAACAATCTAAGATGGAGATCGCAAACGAACTTGCCGCCGCCGCCTTCGTCTGGCGGTCTGGGCCTGGCAACAGGCGAAATGAAGTCACACTCCAGTGATATGTTGAATAACAATCAGTATTATAATACTGCTTTGAATCCACCGCCACCGCCGCCTCCCACAACACACCCACCCAATGTGACCCAAGTGAAACCGTTCAAGCCTTTGGATGAAATATCCATAAATTCGTACACGTCCGAGACCCAAAAGAAAACCAAATCCAAACAATGGCTAGAGTCATCGCTAGATGGTCCCGTCATACGGCAAACCCATCACGGAGAAGATAATGCGTCGGACTATTCTAACAACAACAGCAGCAGCAGCAACATTCAACAACGCTCCAAGTTGTCCTCACATTCGCTGAATACCTCACGCCATTATTCAATGTCGGCAGCTCAGGCGAAACCTTTGACCACGACCCTGGCCAACAATGCCCAAACAACGAAATTAAGTCAGTCCACATCCTATCTAAATCAATTGGAAGCGGCAGCAGCAGCCACCACTTCGCCACCCCCAGTCCCAACACCCTCTATATCGCAAGCCTATAATGTGGAAGCCACATCACCGCACACGCCCGTGGCCTACAAATATTTGGCCGGCAACAACAACAATAACAACAAACCACCAGCCAGACCACCACTTTACATCAATGCTGGGTGCTCAACGCATCAGATGGGCAGTGGATCGCCCACCACGGGTCTGCTGCACGGGTCTGTCTCCTCGTCGTCGGCCTTGTCGCCGGAAATACGCGTTGAGTCGCCCAAAAATGTGACCGTTGTACAGCCAGCCACATTTCAGCCCTACAAGGAGGTTACCAAACCCTTTGAAATGTCCGATTTCTATAAATACTCAACAAAGTATCGGCAAAAGGAAAACAATAATGCAACACAAGCGGAGAATTGAGTGGTTGTTGGTATTTCATACTTTCTAATTAAGCGGTTTCCTTAGGGGAGGGGTGCGAAAAAAAACGAAACTTGAATAAGAATCAAGTTGTATTTGGTTTTTACTTTTAATTGTGATTTTCAATTGAAAATGTAAACATTTTGGGGATTATTTTAGTTTTATTATTATTATTATTTCTTTCTTACACTGTGTTAAACATGAATTTAGCATCACTTGAGTGAGACTCAAACGCCCGCACCCAACCCCCCCAAACCACACAGATAAAATACAAATTTTATGTAGATTAGTTGCGATCAAATCAAGCGAAGCCAGCCTACCATGTGGGGAAACGATCTAATTTAATTTATTATTAATTGCACCAACAGATTTTATTATTTAACTTGCTTTTAAAGTTATATAAATTTGTTTGAAGAAAGAATTTTGTTTAAATTTATGCAAATGACAAAGATTACAACGACTGTGTAGATTTGATATTTCTAATCAAAACTTTTTGATTCATTCATTCAAAATTGTTGCTTTTGATCCGCTCAACTATTAGTTATTGATTGAATTGAATATAATGCAAGTATTGAACATACTTATTGTTATTATTAAAATACTGCTGTTGCATTTTCACACCTACAGGCTTATAGACATTTACCAACATTCCGCAAGCGGATACATTCAAAAGATTGTGATGTGTGTGATAAATAGACAGCGGATTTTTATGCAAATCCCATATTTAATTCATATTTGCATGTATATCACTATGCAAAATATGCCAACATAAAGGTGGTTCTATCGATTTTTGAAATATTTTTATAATGAAAATTATAAAATTATATTCAATTACAAATCCGCTGTCTAGTGATAAAGCAAAAACATCATAACCATTAACAATGTTGATATTTCTTTATGTCATTTATTCAAATGCAAAAGGTTCTTGTTGTTTTTTAAGCAAGATCTCTTTTTTTAACATATAGTCCAACATAGGATTGGATTGATGGAGAAATTTATTCCATTGTCAGCATGTCCGTTTAGAACTAGCAAATCCATACAAACTCATGAGCAGTAGGATGGGTCATTGCTGCGGTCACCCCACAGAAATGAAGATTGGATTGTTTAATGATGATCTGCAAAAATGTTCGTCGCTGGTCCAAGCCGTCTGTGAGCTAAACGCTCCTGAAAACACCTCTAAAAATCACGTTTTCCCGCGTAATTTTTTTATATTGTATTTTTGTAATTTTTTTTATGAATTAATAGACCCTTGGAGGTACTTTAAATGTAAATTTCTATACTTGTCTTAGAATAGATAACTCATTTGTCGTATTGTTGGGCATTTAGATTGATTTTTTGTGGTTTTTCGAGGTGACAGCTAAAAACTCATATTTCTTGGTAATATATTGGAAAAAGTTCTTATGAAAAATAAACAGAAGGAATCAATACATTTCGAATGATGCCTAAATGATGAATATCAGATGAAAAGTGACGTCACTGACTCCATTTTTGTGAAATAGTTTAATAAAGGAGATGGTTTTTCAGAGCCAAAATTTTCAAACTCTTTTTACAAAAATGAGCGCTGCGGCGTCAATTTCCTTCCGATCTTCATTATTTAGGCATCATTCGAAAGGTATTGACGACAGCTTTTTATTTTTTATAAAATATTGATACCAAATACAAATAAGTTTTCAGTTGTCACTATGAAAAAACGAAAAAAATGTATAAACGTCCAATAATTCGACCAATAAGTTACTCTAAGACAAAAATCAAAATTTGTATTTAAAGTGCTTCCGAGGGTCTATTAATTCAGAAAATAAATTTTGGACAAAAATGCAGTACAAACAAATTACACGGGAAAAACATGATTTTTTGAGGTGTTTTAGGAGCGTTTAGCTCACAGAAGATGGCTTGACCCAGCGACGAAATATTTTGCAGATCATCATTAAACAATCCATACTTTATTTTCGTGGGGTGTCTGGAAATTGTTTTTCCATTTGTATGGAAATCGACCCAGCCTAATGAGCAGGTTAATCAGATTTCGTTAAAATTGGGAGATAATCATGGCATTCGTAAGCGAGAAAGTTACGATCGAAAATTTATTGTGAAAATTTGTATAATTGGCATTTATATTTATAGTCGCACTAATGTCTTCAAACTACAATAGAATCTGATATAATTAAGATATTTTGATGCGTTTGAAGTTATTTCCTCGAGGATTTCAAACTATTTTTCTTGAAATTATGGTCCCTCCCGTTCAATTTTGAAATTGCTTCCACCCCAAAAATGGCCTAATGTATTTTCTTTGCGTTGAAGAAACAAAATTCTTAGTTTGGGCACTATTACGGAATAATAGCGCAGAAATGTAGGATTATCATTTGATAAATTTAAATTTTTAAAATTTCCTCAATTCTATTTTTGCAAAAAAGAACAAACCCTCAATTATAATGAAATCTATAACCCAACACAATATGAGGGAAAATTTTGAAAATCAAAGCGGGTAATATTAATTACCAAACGCATATTCGCTATTTAAATATGTTATAAATTATGAACAGAAATTAAGTCAGTCAAGCAGCGGTCCTTCTGGATAACATTTTTGCACATTGTAAACTATTGCCGCTTATAATAAACAAGCTTCCTGCTTAATAAGCAGAATAGCTTATTTATAGAGTATGGTTTTGCCAATTTTAGATTTCAACATCCTATTTGTTTTCACGGTCTTCACAATAAATAAAAATAGACTACGGCAACTTTACCGAATACTAGTTCTATATTTAATCCTTTTCTCGATCTGAGATGGGAAAAGGGAAAAAGATAATAGGAATGACGGACTTTTATGGTACTACATGTATACACAAAACCGGGTCGGTTTATTATGGTCCAAATGAAACCTAGTTTTGTTTTATGAATTTCCCCAACATATATCAGCAATATCTTTTGTAAAATCTGAACTACAGCATTTTCAGTTGAAATTGAGAAATTAATATTGAAATTGATAAAATACAAATTGAAATTCAGAAAATTCAATTTAAAATTCAGAAATGTAAATTGAAATTAAGAAAATACAAATTGAAAATGAGAAATGTAAATTGAAATTCTGAAAATACATTTTGAAATTAAGAAATGAAATCGAGAAAATTCAAATTCAGTCAGGTTCAAATGTAAATTGAAATTCAGAAATGAAAATTCAAATTGAAAATAAACAAATTGATATTTAAAAATGTAAATTGAAGTCAATTCGTATTTTCTTATTTTCAGTTGTTCATTTCTCAACATCAAATTGTATTTTCTCAATTTCAGTTTAAATTTCTGAATTTCAATTTGTATTTTCTCAATTTCAGTTTAAATTTCTGAATTTCAATTTGTATTTTCTCAATTTCAGTTTAAATTTCTGAATTTCAGTTTGTGTTTTCTCAATTTCAGTTTTCATAAATTGAAATTCAGAAAATACATTTTGAAATTAAGAAATGAAATTTGAAATTGAGAACATTTAAATGCAGGTTCAGAAATGTAAATTGAAATTCAGAAATGAAAATTCAAATTGAAAATAAACAAATTGATATTTAGAAATGTAAATTGAAATCAATTTGTATTTTCTTATTTTCAGTTGTTTATTTCTCAACATCATATATATATTCTCAATTTCAATTTCTGAATATCAATTTGTATTTTCTCAATTTCAATTTTCATAAATAAATGCATTTTGAAATTCAGAAACTAAACTTGAAATTGAGAACATTTAAATTCAGAAATGAAAATAAACAAATTGATATTCAGAAATGTAAATTGATTTTGTATTTTCTTATTTTCAGTTGTTTATTTCTCAAAATTAATTTGGATATTGTACATTCTCAATTTTAATTTCAATTTGTATTTTCACAATTTCAGTTTAAATTTCTGAATTTCGATTTGTATTTTCTCAATTTTAATTGAAAATTGTGTAGAGCTAATTTAATAACTTCTAAAGATTTTGTGTTCTTTGTTTTTGGTGGAACAAACTGTAAGGGAGGGTATGAGCTTAAGCTATTAAAAAACCAATGGTCAAGGCAACTCATTCATAAAACAAGATAAGGTTTTAGTTTTTAATTGCGGAAAAACACAAACCGATAAAGAAAGAGATATATACAAAAATACAATTGAATTGAATTTGTCTTTGAAACAAAATACTCCAAAGAAAAGGTTAATTGAAAGTCATGTAAATTTGCCTTTCTGAAGTTATATCATAGACGAAATGATGGAAGCACTTGCTTTTTGGCATATCCGGGGTTGGGTTAAGATTTGATTCTTCACAAAATGTGCCAGCCTGAGGAGTAGCAACATGCTCCTCCAAAATTACATTTTAATTAATTTTTTAATTAAATGTTAAAATTTTGTATTGCTATTCCAAGTAGCGGGTTTGGTATATTAAAACCGATAATATCTCGCCAGAAAAAGTTTTAAAAACAGATGATATGAATAATTTTCCAAAAGAATAGACTTTCATGACCTCAAATATGTTCAACAGGGTTGACATTTCGGTTATTATGTCTTAGCCTCGTATTGATAGAATAATTCTGAAAATAGGTTCAGATTCAAGGCATTGAAATACATTTCTAATATGTTTCAATATATTTTTTTTAATATGCATTTATACACCTCGAAAATTACAAAAGAAAAGACTTGAAATATCAAAGGCTAGAATTTCGAATATTTTGGTTATTGTGTCTTAACAGCGAATTGATAGAACAAACTAGCTTCGGATCGCTTTGACTTAGCAATTTGAATATTTTGGCCCTTCTATAACGTCAATTGGCGAATTTTTGTTATATTATTTAGGTTTTGAGTATATAGTAGGTATGTTGATAGTGCTATCAAAACCTATCGTTAATTTACTTCATCGTCACTTATTTTCCCATGATACCGTGAACTGCAGCTGATTATTTTTTGATTTCAACTCCGAGCAATATGGACTTTCAACAAAATTTCATAGAACCGCCATTTTCATCAATCAAAGATAGGCTAGCAAACAGTTACGGTCAGTCAGTTTGTTAGGAATTTTACGATCGATTGATTATCTTCCCATAGACATGCTTGGTAAAAATCTTGTGGGATTTTTGTGATAGTTTATACTTGAATTTGCAATTTTTAAAGCCAGTTATTAAATGGGTCTTTAAGAATTTTCTTGTTTCTATATTTATGTATGTTCTTAACCAAAAAACCAAATTTTCGCAGAGTGCAATCAATAATAATGATTTTTATTAATTGATAAACCTAAAAATTAGGCACCTATTTTTAAATAAAAAATTGTTGTTTTCTTGTTTTTGTTTCTTCGTGTACAAATCAACAATTGTTTCATTTTTAAGATTAGTTAACAAAATGTGTTTTTTTACAAACTTGACAATGAAATTGTATTTAAATTTGAAATTTTAATTTTACCCTATCTAATTGTAATTGTAATTGTTGTAAAAAACAATATTTTTGTAACGCGTTTCATTCTGTAATGCATTTTTAGCTTTTTACTACCAATTTGAGTTTGACTTGCCTGTTATATATTTTGTTTTTTTTTTCTCTTTTGCTACTAATTATTATTAAATAAAACTCTAAAAGAAATACCAGTGTCTTCTCAAAAATACAATACAAAACAAAACTAAACAAATAAATAAAGTCCCTAAGGAACTTTTCAAAATTCCTTAAAATAGTTCTACTGATGATATTGCCTTATAAAAAATACATAAAAATAAACTAACAACTAAATAACAAACGACTAATTTTTTATTATAAAAATAATCAATTTTTATACATATATGTAATGCTCAAATGTATTGCTAAAATCTGTTTACGTGTGTGTGTTATTTAACATTTTTAAAATAAAATTAGACAATAATTTATATCATATTTACCAGAAAATATTAATGATATATACATATATTTTTCTATATTTTTTATAGCAAATTTTATGGAAAAAACTAAAGCGATATAAATCTATAAAATATACATTTATACATATTTGTAAAATTTATAAAATAAAAAAATACTTTTATACAAAATTCACAAAAAGAATTCTTATTTTTTCATATTCTTCGTGATGGAACCTTCAAAATTGAAAGTTGGTGCCAAATTGTGTTATAATCATAAGCAATGATCCAAACTCCTTCAGATCATTTACACCTTGAATACCTAGAAGTGCCTGAAATTCGCACGTTCTAACAGGGGTGTGAAGCTTATACATCCCAGAGTTGATTGTCTCACTTCGAAGAGACTATGCTTTCTCTGAATTGCAACGCATAAGCAAAGTAACTAAAGAATTAATTATTTTAAATAAATTGTAAAATAATTTTTAATAATTTTGTAATACTATAATTATAATTTTGATAATTTTGTAATACTATAACTATCAAATTTAGTCCTTCCATAAACCATCACTGCAACATATAAGATTTTCATTTGTTGTGTTTGGTTTGTCAAAGAAATAAAGCAAGTAAGGAATTGCTAAAGTAGTGCGGGGTGATCACTCTCTACGTTTATATACGTGCATGTTCAGACAATCACTTTTGACATTAAATTTGCGAAGTGATTTTATTATTTGATTTAAAATAAATGTTAAATACATATAAAACGATGTATATATAAAATTTAGTATGTTTTCTTTAAATTTGTTCACTTAGTACCACCCTTAAAAGTACAACTTTCGAAGGATCCATTTATGTTACTCGTCAGGAGGATTATACGATTTTAATCCCAATTCCTCTTTAAGAGTGTAAATTTCGAAAAATCAATTTCTGGCGTACGTTTGCATGATAAGGGGAAGGAACGCATTAAATTTCATGTTTCCAGCTACCGTCGTTTAGTCAGAGCGAAAGTTTCACGTTTATCCCTTTTTGCCCCATTTTACCCCCTAAAATTTATTTGCCGATCAAAGTAAATTTTCTAGTATATTTCTAGTATAAAATGATCAATTATCCAATTGGAATGTTATGGGCATCTTTTCATTCTGTCAAGTATGCACCCTTCTCCCCCCTCGCCCATCGCTTGACCCACATTTAATTTCATTCTAAAAACAATCAAATGCCGCAGAAAAAGATCTCCTGACATCTGTGATAACTTACCCTGGAATGACAGTGTTTTTCTCTTGTAAACTCTTTGTTTTTCTTAACAAATCTCATTACATTTTTCAACACTTTGTCATTTTGAGCCACCACTTTTGAAAATTTCTCCACAAAGTGTCCCATTTTTGTTCTTTTTCGTTTTTCCGACTCGAGTTGCATGTGTTTCGTCCAACAAAACAGAAAAAACACTCGAAGAAAAACAAAAGAAAACAACAAAAACATTAACGATATTTAGATAAGTGGCAAGAGGGAGGGGTGTCGCTGTTTTCTTGTGTATGCAGAGGACCAACGATGAACTCGGAAAACGATTTTGAGAATTCTTAAGAGTGGAGAGCTACATAAGAACCATTGAGGAAAATCGTATCAATCTCTTGAGGTTTCCAACCAAAACAATTGAACTGAACGCAGAATGAATGCATTTTCTTTTTTCGGATCTGTTTTCAATTCCATTTCTCAGTTGCAATTGGCGCGTTATTTAGAACACAATCGTCGTGTGTCGTGTGTTTTGTTTGTTAGCGGGAAGTTTGGAGAGAAATTACGTTTTATTTTGTGGACATTTCTTTTTGGAAATTATTTAAAAAAAACCAAAAAAATATCATGGAAAATTGAAGAAGAATTTCAATTAATTAGTTTGTAGTTTTAGAGTTTAGAGAGTGACCATCGTTTCGTGCTGCGTTTCATTTGGTTGTTCTATTAATTACGTGAACTTTTGTCTTTGGCAAAATCTAACCTTTAAAATAATTTCCTCCAAAAAAATAGAAAAACCCCGCATTTTCCGTTTTTTTTATTTACGACGAATCTGTCCCAGTTTTTCGAGTGTGTGTGTGTTTCGTGTCGAAAAATTCAAATTCAAAATTCAAATTATTTGACAAATTGTGCGTGATTTTCTCGTATTTGGCTGCCCTTTTACACAAAGTCAACGTCATTATTCACGAACGGCGATCATCATTGATCTGTGTTGCGACGAGTATGTGCGGCCCCAAAAACGATAAAAAATTCTCTTCATTTGCTGCTCTTATTTAACGCTACATTTTTACAAACAATTCGATGAGATGTGTGCTCTTCGCTCTCTCAAAAAATCCACACACGTTCCACTTTTGATGGCAGTTTCGGTTTGATTATGGATCTGTTCGCCGTCTATGATTGGGTATGTATTGCATTGTGTATCTGGAAAATAATGTCTGTACAGACATTAGGGTAGATCGGGGAATGAAAACGCTTTTTGCGGAGGGAAATTATTTACGTTTGAATCTTTGAAAAAGAGAGCGAAGAAATGTCAAACAGAAAAAAATATACATATGTTTGTTATTTTCGGGAATATTTAAATTCAACTGAGAAATGCCCAAGGCGTATTTGTAAAGGTGATAGCAGGAGCCCAGCTGACTGAAATTTTTTTCATTCAAAAGTAAGCGAAACTGTCAAATCCCATATATTTTGCTTTGACAGTATGGCTCACCATTCAAAAAATTACTTGTATTTTGTTGTTGCTGAATTTGTTGTTCTAGTGCTATAACCTGTATAAATACGCCTTGGAAATGCCAAATAAAATTTCTCCTGTTATTAAAAATATTTATCCCATGTTTACATTTGTCTTCAGAATTGCCAAGGCTTTTTATATTAAACAAGTAAAAAAGGCGTTATGTTCGGCCGGGCCGAACTTTATATACCCTCCACCATGGATTGCATTCTACAGAGGCTGTTGATTTTCGTAGAATATCAATTTTTTTAATATAGCCAAACCAAAATAATTACAAATATTGAAAAAATAATTTTATAAATAAATAAAATATTTTTATTAAGACCAAACGGCTGAAGGGTCATGAAATTTTCAGGGTAGTTCCCAAATGTGACGTAGACGTCGACTAAGAGAGGGTTTTACGAAATTCGTACTTTTAGGGGGTAAAATGGGAGGAAAGAGACAAAAAGTGATAAAAATGGTACCAATTTAAGTATTGCAGCTATATTCGTGATAATCGGTATCTACATTTCTATGACAACGTAGACTTACAACATAAATAGATTTTTCGAAATTTGTACTTATAAGGGGTGATCGGGACAAAAAGGGATAAAATTGGTACTAACCAAAAGTATTACAGCTAGAATTGTGAAATTTGGTATGTAAATTCCTCTGACCATGTATAAGAGTAATAAAATTGGATTTTTTTTTTTCAAAATTTGTACCTTTAAGGGTTACGAGGGATAAAAAGGGTTCAAAATGGTACTAATTTAAGTATTGCAGCTATAGTCGTGAAATTTGCAGTGCAAATTCCTCTTACAACGTAGAAGCGCAATCTAAATGGATTTTTTTCTAAATTTTTACCTATAAGGGGTGAGCGGGACAAAAAAGGATAAAAATGCTACAACGACAATTGCCATTTTATTTTGGCACAGTTTTCGATTAGCCGTAGGTAACATTTTTGATCATATCTCTGAATCAGTTTTGTGTTCGCGATGTATATAACATCATTCACTTTTCTGTACATACATATAGACATTATTATTTCCTGAAATGATTTTTTAATTTGCAGTGTCAAGTAGAATATTTGTATGCTATACTTTGTTCAGAAAACACATTGCGTAGCATATATTTCTTTTAAGCTTTGTTCGAAATTGATGTTTGCCGACGATTCACGAACATCGACATACTGAACACCAAATCTCTAAGCAACAGTGTCCAGAATTGATATTATTATTAATATATGAGGGTAACGACAATGCGCTACACAATATGAGCTACTAGGTTTAGGTTAGTTTATTTGTTTTGCTTTCATATGAATTCGAAGTCATAGGGAAAAGTTTGAAAAGCCAAGTGCAACAGCAGACCTTTGGCAGACACGTGTTTCGACTTATCAGATCCTCTAGCGCTGCGATTCATTTCATTCAGCGGAGATATGATACTGACTTTTTGTAAAGATTTCGGACGAGAAAAAACATATTATTCAAAAAGCAGCCATCATCATTGACCACCCTGTGTATCGAATTCTCAAATGAAATTTGATTAATTAATTAATATTCATGTGTATTTCAGTATTACTTTAATTGGATTTATTTTCTTCTTAAAAATATTTTCTGCAAGTCCTGCTCATTCTCTTCAAATCCAACATTTCAATACTAAGCTAGTTCTGACATGCAGTTGCGGTCAAAATAATAGCAGCGCACCACAGCTTAATATACATTTCCATATATTTATTTTGTGATAATTTTTTTAAAGCTACTTCTGTATTAAGTGCTGTGTTATAAGGTTACAAACACAAAATAATTGTTTATTTGGTGATATGATTTTTATTACTTAAGAAATTTCACATTTTTTGGATTATTCGATATTTTGGACCGGTCAAAATAATAGCAGTGTTCAAAAAATCTCAAGAAAAAGAAATTTTATCTCAAAAAAAGTCCCACTTAAAAATAAAAGACATGGCACAATACTATTGCAATCAGCAAAAACACACCTGGTATAGCCAATCAAGAAGTTGGTGTACGTTTTATGGTCAGTTGAATCAAAAAATTGTTTTGTATGGTGGGACAGTCCCTCGATAGTTTGTAAGACGTCCACAGAACACGGTGTACATCTCCAGGTATAGTACCAGAACAGTCAAATAGGGAGGATCAAGCGTAATGTCTTGGGCGTTTTTTTCTTTCATATTATGGAGTTGGGTCAATACATTGGGCCAGAACTACCATGGACTCTACCCAGTACATCAAAATACTGCATAATATTATGCTTACGTATACAGAATACGGAATGCCCCTTAAATGGGTCTTCCCGAAAACACCAGCCGACTCGCAAAAAGGTGGATTGAAGTCAATAATATCGATGTTATGGAATGGTTCGGGCAGAAATATAATCAAAAAATTTAACTGTGATGACTAAAATAAGGTCTCAATAGCAATACTGAAAAACAATTTCGAGCTTTGACACGATATTATAGTGGTATGGGCAAAAATATCGGGTAAAAGTTGCAAAAGATTAGTCGACTCAATCAAACGGCGTTATGTAACAGTAATAAGCCATAAAGTCAGTAGAACTAAGTATTAAATTCAAGGAAATATCCTTATTTAACTTACTATTTAAAAAAAGTTTTCAATTAAAGCGAATTGTAACAAAATATTTTTAGTTTTTATTAGCGCTGATATTTATACACTTCACGAGAGTATTATGTCTTTGTGCATTTGTTTGTAACGCCCAAAATGAAGCGAGATAGACCAATTGTTAAGTATACCGATCGACTTAGAATCACTTTCTGAGTCGATTTAGCAATGTCCGTCTGTCAGTCTGTCCGTCTGTCCATCTATTCTTGTAATCAAATTACAGGTCGCAATTATAGTCCGATCTTCACAAAAATTGGCACAAGTAAGTTTTTTGGATCAAGGACGAACGCTATTTAATTTGAGGCAAATCGGTTCAGATTTAGATATAGCCCCCATACAAATGTCGCTCCCGATTTGACATTTTCCGCTCTAGAAACCACATCTCGTACCCGATTTTCTTTAAATTTGGCACAACATCTTATAATCCAACTAGAAACACCTATGCAAAAATTGGGTAAGATCGGTTCAGATTTAGATATAGCCCCTATACAAATGTCGCTCCCGATTTGACATTTTCCGCCTTAGAAACCACTTGTTGAACTCCAATTTCTTTAAATTTGACACAACAGCTTATAATCCAAGTAAAAAACCTATGGTGAAGAAGATCGTTTCAGATTTAGATATAGCCCAAATGTTGCTCCCAAATGTTTAACCGATTTTGGCCAAACTAAACATATTATATTTCACCTATTTCGTTCCAGATTTCAATATACCCCCATACAAATGTCCTTTCAGATTTAATATTTTTTGTCAAACACATACATTTACAGGATACAAAAATCCTTCCAGTTTTCACCGAATTAAATTGTATTCGGATAGAAAGTGGAGTGTATCATAGAGTCGGCCCCTCCCGACTTTGGCCTTTCCTTACTTGTTTTTTGACTGGTCTCATTTTTGACATAAATGGTTCTAAAGGCCTAATCTCAAAATTACAAAAACTTAATTTTTTATTTAAAGCCAGATTAAGATTGGCTCAATACCACCTTTCAATCACCGTAAAAAGTTTTAGGATTTTCGAAGATAAACTAATATTTTTCTTTGTCGACATTTTTTTTATCTCGTCGCTGCTATTTTTTTGAACGCAGCTGTACATGACATATGTATGTATGTAATTTCTTTTCTTTTGAGGAACCGAAGTGAGACGGTTAGTTACGTTAGATAACCCCAGAATTGTAGGTCATCATACGGTTGTAATTACACTAGGCAACACAGTTTCCTATTCCCGGGCTACAACTATGTTTCCTGGATTATTTTTTCCAAAAAATCTTAATAACTTTTCCATAAGCGCTGTTTACACTTTAAGGTTTATGGTGCAACTTGAAATTAGATTATGGCGAAAACTTCACACATTTAGCATTTTTTAATGGATAATTGGTTTTTTCTGTAACTTAAGGCTTAGATCTGCTAAATAGAAAAACCTTCACAGAACTAGAGTTATAAAAAGTCTTTATGTCTATAAGTCTGCCGGAGAAGTTTTTGGATTGCAGGTGACAATATATAGTATGTAAATAATTGTTAGGATTTTATAGTTTTTGTTTATTTTTTAGAAGATTTGGATTTTTTGTTTTTCAATCCGATTTCATTACTCTTCAATATACATACATACATATTTTATTAATACATTTGAAAAAGCAAAAATGCACACTTTTGAAAAATCTATTTTCTTCAACCTAATTCTACTAAAAAATAGAAAATTTAAATTGATTTTCATATCCAAAACACACAGATGGAATTCTTCTATTACTTTGTTGCATGGTGTTATCGCGCGAAGATTTTTTACTTGTTACATTTTAATTTTCGGAACAACTTTTTAATTGAGATTTCTCAAAAATATTAAATCCAATTTAATTGTTATCAATTACACACAAAGAAGACAGAAGCGGGCGAAACGTGTTGAACGTTCATTCAAGAAAATACAAAAATATACAAAAAACAAACACAACACTACAATACCACGACACCACAACACCCCAAACAACCAAATACAGTAGAACACTAGCATAACCATACATAGGTATACAGTGTGGCCGAATGTCGGGAGCTAGTAAGTTGAAATCACGCTTGCTTCTACAACCTTGGAATGCTAGATTTCGTGAAACATTGCACAGCTTATTATTAGCGGCAAAAACTCCCAAATTTGTTGCGCCCCAATCTCTACTTTTCTGATTGAGTTCGGAAAAGAAAATTCCAATCAAGCGTATTCTAAAAGATTTTGGTGATATCGTGGTGAGATATTGCTGTGGATGCATTTAAAGTTCATAAATGTTCAAAGTTTATTATTTTTGAGGTTATTTGATGGGCAATATCAAGGAACACAAGCGCTCTTGAAGTATTTTTTGCGTTAAAAATGTGTAATTTTTTAACAATGGTTTATCATGAAGGATAATTACGAAAAAGGTAAAACCAAATGCAAAGGCCAAACCGAAATTGTTCATGTTTACTACAGCAACAACAAGTTGAACAATATTTTGTACAGCATATCTTTAGGGGTAATATTTTTTCTGTCATTCAAATATGTCTACTTTAAGATCAGCAAGGATCAGGTGGTGGAATATTCCAGGGCATTGAACAAGAAGAGGTTGTCTGGATTGGATCATATATCGAACTTCACAATTCGCATGTGTTTGAATATTTGATACTAATTTTTAAAAACTATTTGAATAACTCCTACTTTCCCAGATCCCAGAAAGATTTCGAAGAATTTTCCCATACGGAAGAAACCGAATAATAGTGATATGATCAATTTAAAATATGCCTTTTAAATTTTTTTGTTTCGAGATAGAATGTTTTTTGGCGTATTCGAGGGTTATATTCCGAATTTGCATTTTGGATTTAAGATGATCCTTTCCTTCCTTGATGCATCACAATGATGTTGTTTCTAATTTGAGGATTCGTCATTGAACAGTAGCTGTTGCTCTAGATTTCGAGGAGGCATTAGATAGAGCGTTTCATAATGGGATTATATACAAGACGCTTCGAATTGGTTTTCACTCATAAATTGAAAGATTATTTTGTAGTTGTTCCGCGGAAAGGCAGTTTTGTATACAGCTTGGGGATTCCATTTCGGAATATGGGGATGTTAGATGGGGGGTGCCTCAGAGTTCTATTTTGGTCCTGCATTTCTATAATATTTTTATGAGCGATTTTCCACATTTCGGAACCAACTGTGTAGGGTTGTTGTATGCGGAAGACAGCCTCATTTATGATATTTTTTTTCGAAAAATTTGAGGTTGTTCCATTGGTAGTGAGAAAATTAGGTTTATGGAGAGTATCAAGTACTTAGGTATCCATCCAATCCATCCATCCGAGTTGTTTAAATTTAACAAGCATGCCAGATTTGAAGGGATATTGGGAACACTTTCTAGGATTTTATGGAAGCGAAATTTGCCAAGGAATACGAAGTTGCTGATGTATACGACTATAAAGCTCCTCATTTATTACGGGTTCCCGATATGGTTCGAAAAATCGAGATATTGGAACGGAGGGTTTTGATATTATCTGTTGGAAGGAATTTTGAGACGCTAACTAGGTGATATTCCAATCTTGTATACATGGAATCGAAGGACACACCGATATGTATGTGACATCATCAACAAAATTATTTCCAGGAAATGATTTTGTGTCTGAAATATTTGATATACAAAATAGGGGTGGGTAGTGCACGACTTTTCGATTTTTATATGCTAGAACACCTAATTTTGTGAGGTGCAGAAAAAATTCATGAGCCAAAAAATGGGGGTGGTGGGGTGAGTGTAAGTGGGTGCTCATGGGGGTTAAAAGTGAGGAAAAAGGGGTAGAAATACACAAAATGCACCAAAACTGCCTCGGAGTCGCCCCCAGAGGACTTAAATGTAAGACCGTCCCAGATTAATTTTCCTCCCCAATATTTTTTTAACACACATACCCTCTATCTTCACTCGTTAGGGGGTTTCCATACAAAAATTAATTTTTATAAAATTTGCTCCCACCGCTACAACTGCCCCAACGAGGCCCCTAGTGGAGTCAAATATATGACCAGTCCCCAATATTTTTCATAACACACCTACCCTCCAACTGCAATCCTTAAGGTGGTCCCATGCATTTGCAAATTGTTTATATTTTATATGAAAGAAAGGCCCAAAACTGCCCCGTAGTAGACCCTAGAGGGGAGAAGTCTAAGACTGGCCCCCATAAATTTTCCCTACTCAACATTTTCCCCACATGGTTTATCCAGTTATGTAACATGCGTTCTGGCGGATGTCGTGCTGTGGTTGGACATGGCAGGGAGTTTCTTTTCGTTATCATTTTGTATTTGTTCTTTTTATACCCTCCTCCACAGAATAGGGTATACTAAATTTGTCATTCCGATTGTAACACCTTGAAATATCGACCTGAGGCCCTATAAAGTCTAATATTATTGATCTCATACAATGTTAAGACGATCTAGCCACCTCCGTCTTTCCGTCTGTTGAAAGCACGCTCGAATCTAAACAAAACGAGCTATGACGTATGAATATGTCTTATGTCTTATATACGATAATCAACAGCCTCTGTGGAAGGCTCGGCCCGGCCGAACGTATCGCCGCATTTACTTAATTCTTTATGTTTTGTTTTATTGTTATTTTTATAATTAGTTTTTTTTCGTTTGTTTTATTTTATTCTGTAATCAAGACCATTTTGCATCTATGTTTTATAGACATTTATTTACAAATGGCATTGTGGCATTTATTACTTGGCTGCACACTACCACTATCATGATTTTTTGTAATTCTTTAAATTTTTTAGTATTCATTGTGCGTATTTTTAAGATTAAGTGGGTGTGATTATCGCTGATGAACTGCTCTTGGATTTTCCGTAGCCCAAATCCTGCAGTTCTGCTTGTTGACATACCCATTTAATAAGAAAATGGCTTCATCGTTCATTACCAAATTGCGAAAATTGTGGCTGTTGGTTTGAAAAATAAAATTCAATTATTTTTGTACTTTGTTCGATCGTGTAATGATTCATAATCAATTCCCCAAGTCTCCTCCACAAAATGCTTAAAAAACAAAGAAAGAATAATAATTAAAAAAGTTATAAAGAATTCAAATTCCATATAGCTGTATAAGAACATTAAAACAACTCCAATGTATACTCCTGAATGAGTTGCAGTACTACCGGTGTGCGGTAAACCTGTATTAATTCGATTTTCTGGAAAATCAGGTGTTATTAGGATTTTTTGGAATATTTCTGGCAATTGAACTCCGATTGGCATAAAATTTAGCGTATAGTTAAGGAAATTTTATCATCATTTCACTACGTAGCTACTTTACAAAAGTTAGTGAGAATAAAATGTTTCGAAATCAAATAATCTGACTTTTTGCACTAAATGTATCCTGTTGTCCAAGCGTGCATTTTGTGCAGGTAAAAGTTACCCCGCAAAAACGGGTAACCTTTCAACTTTTCATCAAAGACTTTTAAAGGAAAAATGTTAATTTGGACCAAAGTCATATATTTTTCAAAAAGGGAATTTTTTAAAACATTTATTACAAACAAACTTCATTTGTCACAAACACAGTTTTAGTGTCATCACTTCTAATAAAGCACCGAGTGCAGCATCTCTTTAAATGTGAGTTAAACAGTTCGACAATGTCGAAAAAGTTAAGTTCGGCCGGGCCGAACTTTATATATCCTCCAACATGGATTGCATTCCACAAAGGCTGTCGATTTTCGTAGAAGTGCAGTAATATTACAGGAAAATATAATTTTTTTTAATATAGGCAAACCAAACCAAAGACAAATATTGACAAAATAATTTTATTAATATATATAATATTTTTATTACTGCAAACCACCCTTATAAGGCAAGGCTATCAATACGTTTACAGAATATATATCGAAATAATACTGCAAAACAATTCAAAAAAATAAATATTCTTACACATATTTATATTTTCAAAAAAGCTTAAATACCACAAACATCATTTTTAATTACAAAAGTACAAATTTTGAAAATCCATTATCTCACACACGCACACAGTGCAAAATAACCTAACTTCATTATTTAACCAATTTTTGTCGTAAAAGTAAAAAGTACGAATTTGGTAAAAGAGGAATGTACACATCAAATTCCATGATTCTAGCTGCGACTAGCTGGTTGGTACCATTTTTATCCCCTTTTTCCAATTTTATCCCCTTATGAGTACGACTTTGTAAAATATCTTTATTTTACGTGTCTAGGCAATTGAAGGAATGTACACAGCGAATTTCATCATTCTAGCTATAGCCGTTTAGTTGGTACTATTTTTATCCCTCTGTACCCATTGGTATCCCTTGAAAGTACGAATTTGAAAAAAAAACTTTTATTTTTCGTTTTTACGCAGTCAGAGGAATGTATACGACGAATTTCACGACTCTAGCTGCTGTCATTTGGTTGGTACTATTTTTATCCCCTTTTTCCATTTTAACCCCAAAAAGTACGAATTTCCAAAAATCCGTTTATTTTACGTGTCTACGCAATCAGATGAATGTATACACCGAATTCCATTATTCTAGATGCTGCCGTTTGGTTGGCACCATTTTTATCCCTCTATTCCCATTTTACCCCTTAAAAGTACGAATTTGGAAAAAAATACTTTTACATTTTATATCTACTCAATTAGAGGAATGTACACACCAAATTTCGTTTCTAGCTGTTGTCGTTTGATAGGTATCATTTTTATCCCTTTTTGCCCCCCTACGAGTAAGTATCACTTTATGGTGCACGTTTTTTTATAGGGGGAATGCGCATACCCAATATCAAGTAAGATAGATTGAAAAAACACGCTTAAATACTCTAAAATATTAGGGGTTAGTATGGGTATTTTTAGTCCTTGTGAGGGAAAAATTTGTACCTTTGGCCCGATTTCGCCCAGTTTCAATCCCAACCGATATACGACTATAAGACACATTTATGGAAAATTTGGACGTCCTAGCTCCTTTCGTTTAGATGCTAGCGTGCTTTCAACAGACGGACGGACGGACGGACATGGCTAGATCGTCTTAGAATTTTATGACGATCAAGAATATATATACTTTATAGGGTCTCAGGTCGATATTTCAAGGTGTTACAAACTTAATGACAAAGTTAGTATACCTCCATCCTGGAGGTGGAGGGTATAAAAAGGTGAAAGTGTGTAACACAAAAAATCTTTTTTCCTGCGCATTATGGGCAAATACGTAAAATAATGTTAAAAAAAACATAAAAACAAAAAATAAAAATTTTACTTTTCTTTAAAATCGAAAAATACGAAAGGTAGTCAAGTTTGAGCTAATTTCTAAAATATATCCTATTGCCCGATTTTCAAAGTAAATATCACAAAATAATCCTTGGGTTCTTGTCTAATTTCAGTTTTTTACAGAACTCAAGTTATTGAACTTTGGCCGATGGATTTTGATTCTCGGTTAGATTTCGAGTCAAACACTCCATACGATTTTCGTTTCGGTCGATTTCGTAAGTTTTTACTCAATGTTGTAGTGATTTCTGAACCCTTTTCATTACTTCGCTAGCATTCTCTGTTTGCCAACTGACTACCAACAGTCGACTACTTCACTAGTGATTGGTGACAAGTGACGGGATGACTAACAGATGTTCTTCGTAACAGTGTTCCACTGTATGCCTGCATGCACACATTCACAACCTGCACCACACAAATAAACTTGGAAAATGATAAAAATACAAAAACAAATCATCGACTATTTACGATGAATGTGTGCTTGTGCTGCTGCTACTGTCTGCTGTCTGTGTTGCAGACACATGTTGGTTGCCTACGATTGTTGTTGTTTTTGAGCTGTTGGTGCATGGGACCGCTTGGAACCGCATGTTTTCGTTTCGTTTTCATTTCTTCGCGTATGCTTTATTATCGAAAAATATAACATTTAAATAAATAAATAAATATAAAAAACAAAAACAAAATCAGAAGCAGTAGCAGTAGCAGATATTGTTGTATGTGTAATAACATTTGTTCTTCTTCTCCTCCACCCAACCCAGTCCAAGTACAACTCAACATTTTTTTCGGTGTGTGTGCAAATTTTACGCCGCTTTTCTTCTTCACTTTCATTCTTGAGGTTGTTGATGTTTGCATTGGGGCCCCAAAAGATAGGTAGCCGCGATTATTTTAGAGTGTGTGTGTTTGTGTGTGTGTCTGTCTGTCTGTGTGCTCTTTTTCCTTGCTCCATTCGGTTCGTTCGTTCGCTCGCTCTTGGTGGGGTTTGTTATCGTGTAATAGAAAGTGAAACGGTTAGTTTTCCATTGAGAACGAAAGAACGAAGAACGGCATTGAACGAAGGCACGATAGACACGGTTGTGAAGCGGTTATTATGTTTTTTGTTAAAAATTAAATAATTAAAAATACACTCTAAAGGTGGAAATTTTGTGCATATTTGAAAAAAGATGAGAAAACTAATATAAAAAAATAAAAAACCGAAATTGGGAAAATTTCAAAGTGATTACAAGATATCAACGAAAAGTCCAATGATAAATATATGTTCTCCGGTTAAATAAATAAATAAACGATAATGAATTAATTCATTACTTTGTAGTACCCCATCCCACCTTTTTAAACACACAAACGTTTGTTGTGGAAAATTACAGAAAATCTAAATATTCATTGAACTATTCAAATGCATATCCTCTAAATAAAAAAACTCAAATTGAATATAATTCTCTACTTAAGAAAAAATCACAAATAATTTATCTCGTACATATTACAATAAAAAAATTAAATACATATCCTCTAAATCAATAAACTCAAATTAAAAATAATTCTCTATTTAAGAAAATTATTTAAAATAAATTATAGTTACAAATAATTTATCGCGTAAATATTAATATTAACATTTTTAAAATATTTCTCAATTTGATCAAAACAACGTGTGACTATGACTGACAATTGACAATGTTTTGAAAGTCGGGGGTTGCAAACACAAATTCAAAATCCAAAATGCCCAAAATACATGTAAGTTCTGCTTTTCGATTATATTGAATTTTTACAGCCCAAATTGAGCATACTTTTTAAGGAGTCAAACAAGTAAATTGTAAGGTTCGTTTAGTTTATCCTATCGCATCAATCGATTTTATTGAAGGAAATCACAATCAAAAAATCAAATGCGAAGTAATTTAACAAATAATCATAGACCCACGTGTGTCGCTTGTGCATGTCAAGGTACGGTTTTTGACCTCGATCACTGCGATTGTTTTGTATGTTTATGTATGTATTCTTCTCATAAAAATATTGTATACGCATTTTTGGGAAAAAATTATTTTTTTTTCATGAGTTATGACCAATTTAACAGTGAAAAAAAAATACTTTTTCAAAAAGGTGTGTTCATTTAATCGCCTCTAACTCCTGATATACTTTACCGATTTGAATGTGTTATAGCTTGTTTTGAAGGTAATTTCAATTACCTGGTTTAGATTTTTTAAAGTTTTTTGCAATTTTAATTCGTTGATTTTGGTTTTTGAGATGATCACACCAATCAATTTTTTTTAAATCCATTTTTTTAAATAATCCATAATCCATTTTGTTGAAATTTGAAAGTAGTGTGCTTAGGTCTACTTTTAAGCGACTGTGTGAATTTGAAAGTGGTGGAATGATGGCTTCTATTTTTTACGATTTTTTATTCGAAAATCCAAGAAAAAATAGGTTATGGAAAAATTTATTTTTTTTTGTAGTGTGAGATCATCAGAAAATATTAAAAAATATATGTATTTTCCTATAACCTAACTAACCTATTTTTTCTTGGATTTTTCATTGTTTTTATACCTTGTGTTTATGAATTAATGACAAAATTGATTTTGTAAAAAAAATTGTAAAAAATAGAAGCCATCATTTCACCACTCGCAGCTATCGAGGTCAAAAGCCGTACCGCTTTGTGACACAAAGAGACACCAGGCTCAGGCCAGACCCTCTTCAATTTGATATGTGTTTTAAGCTACATGTCTGTAAATTTAACAATCTCAAAACAGTATCGATTAAAATAAAAAAAAACATTCACTAAAAAGAATGTTAAAAAAATATTTTCATATACTAGTGGTTACAATATTCAAAACTATATGCAGAGTCAAAAAGGATATGGTTAGTGCCTGGTATCCACTTAAGAATTAAAAATAGCTATTCAATTATCGAAGGTACAAAATTTTGAAAATATGGCGTCAGGGTAAAGACTTATTATACTGGCGAAAGGAATAATTCATGTCAATATGGTAGGGTGGGTCAATAGAGAATGTAGCAGTCCGACATCTAATGCTACTGAATCCATGTTAGGATGAGGGTATATTCACTTTGTCATTCCGTTTGTAACACCTTGAAATAATCATCGGAGACTCCATAAAGTGTACATATATATTATGGGTCGTGGTAAAATTCTAAGACGATATAGCCATGTCTGTCTGTTGAATGCATGCTAGTCGCCGAATGAAATGTGGTAGGAGGTTCAAATTGTCTTTAAATATGTCTTATGGCTGCAGATCGGTTGGCATTGAAAGTGGGCGCAATTGGCCCATAGGAAAGACTTTTCCCTAACAAGGAATGAAAAAACCCCTAATATTTAGACTATTTAAGCAATTATTTGTTGCGTAAATTCCTCTTGTTGTCTAATAGCACCAAAACGCTAATAAAAGTTTTAACGGGCGAAATGGGCAAAAAGGGATAAAAATGGTACCGGAATGTACATCCCTCTAATTAGAGGAATAAAATAGAGGAATTTTTCAAAATTTGTACTTTTAAGGTATACAATTGAAAAAGATGGATAAAAATTGTACCAACCAAACCGCTGAAGTTGAAATCATGAAATTCGGTGCATACATACATGCGAAACAAAAAGAAATTTGTACTTTTTGACGGAAAATTTGGGGCGAAGGGGGTAAAAATGGTACCAATAATGAAACTCGGTGTGTACATTTCTGTGACTGCGTAGACGCGAAATAAGGAGATCATTCGATACTCGTACCTTCATGATCTAAATGGGGCTAAAGCTAGAATTATGAAATTCAGCATTTGCACTCGTCTAACTGCGTAGACGCGGACAATAAGAGGTACGTTTTTTTTCTAAATTCCTACTTTTAGGGTCCAAATGGAAAAAGGAGTGAAACTGGTATCGAGCAAACGGCTGTAGCTAAAATAATGAAATTAGGTAATATTCTAAAACATATTGGATCTTCAATATTAGAACTTTTCCTATCAAAATGGTACAGACATTTAGGCTGTAGCTGGAATCAAGAAATTGCAATTGGGAAAATCGTGCCTGAGGAAAATTGGTGCCTAATGTTCACTTTTAGATTACACTTGAAGTTTTACATTTATATATAGTAGAGGACTATTATATAATGAGGTATCACAATTTTCCTAATATGGTAGTGCACTTCTAATCTGCCGGTAATACTGTAGAATACACTCCGTGGTGGAGAGTATATAAGATTCGGCCCCCACGAACTTAACGTCTTTTTACTTGTTTATTATCCAATTTCTCCCTTATATTATCTATCTGACACATAAGAACTACCGAAATTTTATTTTATGCCTATTTGGGTTGCATATTTTTGACAGGGAAATGCGAATATCTGCAATACTCTCGAAAATGGCAATCTAAATACCAACCCTTACGATATAAATGGAAAGTTGATATTCAAAATAAACTTAAATAAAAATCACACACAAAATTATAATATGTATTGGACTTTCTTAGAAACAATCATCAGTGGCGCTTCTGTATAGTGTGATTGGTGTTACCATGATATTTCGATCAAGTTTGTTCTTCTTACAAAGGAAATTTTTTGTTTGGTACTGTGGCTCTCCTCCTTTCCATTTCCAAACAAAACTGTCCTTCGTAAGAAGAAAAAACTTGATCAAAATAGCTGGAATTCGAATGTAAAGACCTAACAATCGATCTAAACGGCCTCTAATCAAGCAAAGATTAAACATTGAAATTGTAAAAAATACAAATATTTTGTCGAATATTTATTGCAAAATACAAAGCGCACTCATTCATTTCGTTACATATATGGTACAATTTTGTACTTAGTTTCATAATCCTTAATTTTTCTATAAAATATAGTTCTGATTGAATTATTTCCCAAAAAATATATTCAGACATTTCATTCATCTATAACACCCCAATAGGACAGTGTGAATGCACCTTTACACCTCATACAGTGGAATCAAAACGTGTGTGTTTACAAATTTACAAAATATGACAATGACTTTTTCCGGCAATTTCCTTTTTTGGTGAAAATAGTAGATATATATTTCAATAAAATGAATATTAAAAAAGTGAAAATATAATTGATAATAGCGGTGTTTTTTCCGCTTGATTAATCTAACAAGTTATTAACGAAAACGAATACTTCTTGAGTGGTCCCCACTGCGGCGATAAAGTGAAACAAATTAGAAACAACTGAAAATATTCGAACTAGCTATGAGACTTTAGCTCTATACAAAGTTTTTTTTTGAGTGCATTGATCTCGTGCTGTCAATGTCTATTAATTCAGAAGAAAACGGACGAAAATGAAAAATAAAAAAAATTATACACAGACGGCCTGACGCAGGAACGAAATATTTTGCAGATCATCATTAATCGCAGCAATTTTTCGTGACCCAGCCTAATGTAAATATATTCATGATTGTCATAAAATTATCTTGTCCTACGGTTGAAAGTGCGCTACCATCTAAACGAAAGGAGATCCAAATTTTTAAAAAATATGTCGGACGAAATGGGATAAAAATGGTACCAATCAAAAGAGAACAGCTACAGACATGAAATTCGGTGTACGTACACGTAAAAAGGGGGATAAAAATGGTACCAACTTTCAAGGCGCAAAGTGGGAAAAGAGGGATAAAAACATTTGTTGTTGAAATCGTGAAATTCGGTGTATTCATTCCTTCAATCGTGTAGAAAGGATTTTTTCGAAACTTTTACTTTTTAGAGGAAAACGGGATAAAAATGGTACCAAAAAGCGAATGCAGTTAGAATAATGAAATTCGATATATACATCGCTCTGACTTCTTAGATGAAATAAAGAAACCTATTTAGGGTCAAAATGGGGAAAAGGGAAAGGAATAAAATTGGCACGCAACATGGACATTTTTTTAAATTTGTACTTTTAGCGGGAAATCAGGGAGAGATGCGATACAAATTGTACCAATCAAAAGGCTGCAGCTAGAATCATGAAATTCGGTGTATTCATAGAATAAATTATTTTTTCTTTAAATTCGTGGTAGTTTGTAAATGTATCGCAACTTAAAAAAAAACTTGTGATAGTAAGGGTGTGAAGATAAATTTGTAAGTTAAATAGTACCACACCCAAGACACAAACCAATTCAGCTTGTGGAACGTATTTAAAAAATATTTTTTTTTAAATAAAAACACTAAAAATAATAAAAATAAAAGGAATTATGTAATTATCTTTTAACAATATTTTCCGTTCCAATTATTTGAAGGCATCGGATCAGTAAAAAGTCCAAGAACTATACAAAATAGGCCATTTTAGCCCATGTATTGTTGTGACATTGAAGAGCCGATATCTCGAAAACTACAATACATGAATCGGGTATTCCAAAGGCAATTATTTAGCTTGGTAAGTAGAATATTTTCCAAAAAAGAGTTCGTCCAAATTCCGTTTGAGATCGGAGATATATAGATTTTTGAGATATCGGGTGTATATATATATATAGAATTTTGTTTGTCCGATATCTCGAAAACTAGAATACATGAAGTGGGTATTCCAAAGGCAATTATTTAGCCCAATCAAAATTTCCGATCTCAAATGGAATTTGGACCTTTTTTGGCAAATATTCTCCATACCAAGGGCTAAATAATTGCAATCAATTTGCAAAATGGAATTTGGACCAACTCTTTTTAGGAAAATATTCTGCTTACCAAGGGATAAATAATTGCCTTTGGAATACCCGATTTATGTATTCTAGTTTTCGAGATATCGGACAATCAAAATTTTATATATACACCCGATATCTGAAAAACCTATATAACTCCAATCTCAAATGGAATTTGGACCTTTTTTGGCAAATATTCTCCATACCAAGGGCTAAATAATTGCCTTTGGAATACCCGATTCATGTATTCTAGTTTTCGAGATATCGGCTCTTCAATGTCACAACAATACTTAGCCCATGTATTGGCCTATTTTGTATAGTTTTTGGACTTTTGACTGATCCGATGCATTCAAATAATTGGAACGGAAAATATTGTTAAAAAATAATTACATAATTCCTTATATTTTTATTATTTTTAGTGTTTTTATTTGAAAAATATTTTTAAATACGTTCCACAAGCTAAATTGGTTTGTGCCTTGGGTGTGGGACGTATTTAACTTACGAATTTATCTTCACACCCTTTGTGAAAGTTGATTGATCGTTTTGTTCTGTTTTTTTTTTTTATAATTATAACGCCCCTGAGGATGTCCGACAAAGTCGTTCGAAATATCGGAAATAAGAATTGAAAGATAAAATAATAAACAAAATCTTTCTTTTTATTTATTTGCGACATTAAGTCGGACAGATAACATTTTAAAATTATATCATAATTTTTTTATAATATTACTGCACTTCTACACGAAATCGAAAGCCTCTAAGCTGCTGGTAATGCTGCCATGGTGGAGGGTATATAGAAGATTTACTGAAAAGGCTTTAAATCAGGAGTACCCCTGTGTTATGGTAACCTTAGGTTAACTTCATTGATGATTCTATCAAATATTCACAACATGTGGGCGTTCTGTTCGGCCTTACTGAATCTTGTGTACCCTCCAACATGGAGTACAGACCATAGCATTTCCAATAGATTACGGACAAATGTTGCAACATATGAGCAAATAATTTAATATTTCTTTATTGAAATCGCCAAAATTCCATTTCACACATTTGACATACGCCGGAAAGCTGGTACGCACCTCTCACGAAAATTTCGTTTCCACAAGAAAGGCCTGTTTGAAATCGCAGCGGAAACTTTCTTACTTCTGTGCGAAATTAAATGTTATGATAATTGTTTGCTCGCGAAATATAAATTATCTATGAAAACAATCATTAAATGTTGGTGTACGAATTTTATTTTTTTTTGTGAATTTTTCTGTTTGTTTATATAAATTTGTTGGTTTGTCTGCACTAATCCACAATATTATTTTCCATGTCGAGATATATGCGAAAATTGGTAACGAAATTTTCGTGGTCCTCAGCCCTCTAATTAGTCGGATTGAAAATGTACATCTGTTTAAACAATGCCAGAAGACTAAAGGGCAATTGTATTCTTTGAGATCTAAAATTGATGCAAGCATGGAAATCAAAAAAATCAATGAAGTCGCCCGTCATTCCCCCCACAGCCCTCATACTGAGAATTTTACATTAAAAATGTTTTTTCGAAAAAGATATTTTTAGATTTTGTTGTCATCGCGATTCCAGATAGTTTGTACGTTTGTACATCAAATTAGAACATCATTAAATGTCATAAAAACCCAAATTGTGTACATATCAATAAATATCAAAGATTTGTGGACTGCAACATCATTTGTCGAACAGCACCTGTCTGACCCCAATGTACGTCGTGTCGCGTCGTCTTTCAAAAAAAGTGTTTCATTATTTACATGTGTATTTGTTTGTTAGATTTTTATGCGTTTTTCGATTCGATTTGATTTGATTGTTAGAGATTGTGTTTCTACCCAACCCGACTGATAGCAGCTTGTGGAACATGACACATTTGTGTAACACCAAGATTCACATTTTATTATATCGATCGCCTCTAAATCATCTACTTGTAGTCCATTTAATGATGTCTGCCCGTCCGTAGTGTCAAAAGTTTCACTAGTTGGATGAGGAAACACTATATGTTGTTCCCTACTATTGTTCTCTTCTATTCCTGTGATACAACCTGAAATCTACCCTATATTATATATTATTATGTTTATGAAAATATTTGAGTTCAAAATAATATTTTTCAATTAAAAAAAAACCAAACAGAAAAAAGTGCGAAGCCTATAATGAGTTAAAATGAAATAATATTTAGGAAAATTCAATTTCGTGTATATAAGTGTATCAAGCTCACATCTTTATTCGCTTAATTCTCAAGCCAAGTAAAATTGTCCTCAAACTAAATCAATATTTATTCAAACATATGAGGTACATTTTAGTAAATTTCGTCTCAAACCGATTACATGTTTCTCTCAAGCAAAATACATTTTTAATCAAACTGAGTAACATTTGTTGCAATTTCCCAAAATCAAGTAAAATTTACTCAAAATATCACATGAAAAAAAGTTAAATGTTCCCATCACTGCCATCATAAACTCAAGCCAACATGAACTATTTTTCAAACTGTCACAAAGAACAGAACTATTACTCCATGATTAGAGATGTCAAAAACCAGCCGTTTTCAGGTTTTCGGTTTGATCGAAAAATCCATTTATTACGAGATATCTATAAGCCACGGGAGACTTTAATTCGTTGCGTCTTTAGAAAAGAGGTCCTATCTAAAATATTTCTTATCTACGTTTTATAGAATTCAACTAATGATTGAGTGATTTTTGGTCTTTCGCCTCAAACGAACGAAAATAATTTCAAAAAAATAGGCCCTTAGTTTTAGTGTTGCTTGATTTGAGATCTTCTTCAAAGTCAGCTACTATTTCCTTATATTCCGCCATGCGCTTATGAGAGTCACTTAGTTGAAATTGGTGTGGTTGTATCGAGGGCAGGTTACTTGTTTATTTATTTCTATGATTGTGGTATCTAGGGTGAAAAGAGTCAAATCGGGAGTGAAATTCGTATGGGGGCTATATCTAAATCTAAACCGATTTTCTTCAAATTAAATAGCGTTCGTCCTTATCCCGAAAAATTTCGTTGTGCAAAGTTTCATTTGGTTCTGTCTACAATTGCGACTTGTATCGTGATTACAAGAATAGATTGACAGACGGACGGACGGACATTGCTAGATCGACTCAAAAAGTGATTCTAAGTCGATCGGTACAATTAACAATGGGTCTATCTCCCTTCCTTTTGGGTGTTACAAACAAATGCACAAAGACATAATACTCTCGTGGAGTGTATAAAGATATGTTATGTTGACCACTGTGATGATAAGGTGATATCACTTCAGACTATATTATTTTTAGGACTTTTTATACCCTCCACCTCCAGGATGGGGGTATACTAACCTTGTCATTCCGTTTGTAACACCTTGAAATATCGACCTGAGACCCTATAAAGTATATATATTCTTGATCGTCATAAAATTTTAAGACGATCTAGCCATGTCCGTCCGTCCGTCTGTCCGTCTGTTGAAAGCACGCTAGCATCTAAACAAAAGGAGCTAGAACGTTCAAATTTTCCATAAATGCGTCTTATAGTCGTATATCGGTTGGGATTGAAATGGGGCGAAATCGGCCCAAAGGGAAAAATTTTTCCCTCACAAGGACTAAAAATACCCATAATAATCCCTAATATTTTAGAGTATTTAAGCATATATTTTCAATATGTCTGCTTGTACTTGCTTGATAATGGGTATGCGCATTCCCCCGGTAACAAAAACATGCACCATAAAGGTATTCTTATTTGTAGGGGGTGAAATGGGGCAAAATGGGATAAAAATGGTACATATTAAACGACAACAGCTAGAAACACGAAATTCAGTGTGTATATTCCTCTAATTGAGTAGATACATAATATAAAAGTATTTTTTCCAAATTAGTACTTTTAAGGGGTAAAATGGGAATAGAGAGATAAAAATGGTACCAACCAAATGGCTGTACCTAGAATAATGAAATTCGGTGTATACATTCCTCTGATTGCATAGACAAGTAAAATACACGGATTTTTCAAAATTCATACATTTTGGGGTTAAAATGTAAAAAGGGGATACAAATAGTACCAAGCAAAAAGGCGCAGCTGAAATCATGGAATTCGGTGTATACATTCGGTGTTTTTCCAAATTCGTAATTTTTCTTTTACGGCAAAAAATTGTTCAATCATGAAGTTAGGTTATTTTGTACTATGTACGTCTGATAATGGATTTGCAAAATTTGGAATTAAAATAGAATGGAAATAAAACCAACTGTAGCACCCACTATCTATCAATGTTTATGGTATTTAAGCTTTTTGAAAATATAAATATAAGAATATTTATTTTTTGATTTGAAATAAATAATGGTTTGAAATAATTAAAATATTACATTTATTTATAAATTTATTTTTTCAATATTTGTATTTGTTTTGGTTTGGCTATATTAAAAAAATTATATTTTCCTGTAATATTACTACACTTCTACGAAAACCGACAACCTCTGTGGAATGCAATCCATGGTGAAGGGTATATAAAGTTCGGCCCTGCCGAACTTAACTCCGTTTTTACTTGTTTTTCAATTCATTGTGTCACATCATAGACTTCGATTTAGGAATCGATATAATAAAGTCGAGGATTTTCTAGTGATTGGATATGATATGACATGATTCAGTTTAATATTTTTAGTTAATAATTTTAGGAATAACATTTAATTGCATATGTTACTAGTATTTTGGTTTAATTATGTCGGCTATTGATATTTGATCTGTAGTCGGTGTCCATCGTCTACTGCTTAGCCAACATAGGTCGGACTGTGGTGCCTACGCCGTCCCTACGTTATGGGGACGTAGCCCTCTTGGTCGGCAGGGGCGGGAGTGAGAGGCATTGGGACCATTCAAAGAAAACAGTGGAAGTTAGTTGAACCCCACTCAACAATACACAATTTGTCCATATAATATTTCGTATCCTGTGTGGGCATAACTCATCAGTGGAACTTTCTATATAGTTTGCGTTACCATTTTCTCATTAGCCGTATATATATTCACGTTTTTGAAAATTTACATATGCGTTATATATGTATACATCCGAAAACCTCACCACAATGCGTTTCTGGAGAGTCCGCTTGAAAACTTTCGCATTACCATTGGCTGTATGCTGATGGAGTTTCAGCACGGTACAGCTTTCTCTCCATCATAGTAAATTTCACATAATATCAAATTTACACTGCATTACGCCAGGCGTCATATTGTAACCTTTCAATTTAATTAATTTATACACCCTACAGTTATAACGTCGTTCGACCACAGATATACTCCCATATATTTGCTTGCTTTTTAAATTTTGTCCAAACTTAGCTTAAGTTCGGATATGGACACGCCTCTTCTTGCACCTCCCACATAAAGAGATAACAAAATGAATCCAATATAACTTCCATACGGACCTTTGAAATCAGTTCTAATTTGATATTTGATAATGTTTAAACCGACTATGTTGACCTTGACTGCGCCTCAAATGGTCCATCCGCTTAGTCCAATTTTGGCATTTCCACGTTTTTGAGTAACAGAAGCCCAATTGCTGCGAACGGCGACGTATCGATAATTGATGGTCATCATTAACACTGGCCGATACAGCTGCGATATTTTCTTCAGTTCGCACTCTACGTAAGCGTGTTGGTGGTTTAATGTCCAACAATGTAAATTTGGTGCGGAATTTAGTCACAATAGCCCGAATAGCCGTTTCAGTGGGTCGATTAAACTGACCATAAAATGGAAGAAGCGCGCGATGAACTTTCTTAACAGAGCACGCATTTTGATAATAAAATTCAATAATTTGCAAGCGTTGTTCGTTTGTAAGACGATTCATGGTTAAATTATAGACCAAACTGAAGATGTTTGACAGTGAAACAAAATACGAAACGTGCGTCAGCTGTTGAAACCAGAATTGGCAAAAAGATAATAGCTAAAAAATCACCCTTTATAACCAAAACAAAATTTTTGTATACTTTTGCCAAGCCTTTTCTAGTAAATCCCATTCTAGGTAAAACAAGTAAGAAGGCGTTAAGTTCGGCCGGGCCGAATCTTATATACCCTCCACCACGGAGTGCATTCCACAGTATTACCATTAGATTAAAGGATGTCGACTTTACATAGAAGTACAGTGCCATATTACGAAAATTGTGATATTTTTATGCACATTACTATATTTGTTTACTATTTCAAACTATAATGTATATTTATGCGCACTGTTTAAAATCGACAATAAGTCGTCATTAGAAAGAAGCATTTTCAGATACAAAGTGATAAGAAAAGTATAAATTTTAAAGATATCCCCATTCGCCCCATTCTCCGCCCAAATGTACAAATTTCGAAAAAACCCCTTTTTCGAGTATTCATAGCCAGAATGTATACACCGAATTTCTTGATTTCAACTTCATCGGTTTGGTAGGTCCCATTTTTATCCCTCTTTTTAATTATATCCCTTAAAAGTACGAATTTCGAAAAATCCCTCTATTTTACGTGTCTATGCCATTAGAGGGATGTACACACCGAATTTCATGATTCTAGCTGTTGTCGTATCATTGGTACCATATTTTATCCCTTTTTGTCCCATTTCGCCCGCTAAATCTTTTATTTTCTTTGTGGTGCTTCCAAGCTACAAGAGGAATGTCCGCAACAAATTTTAACTGTATGAAAATAAGAAATTTAATTAATAAGCCAAGGCTACCAATATTTGTATACTATATATATAATGGATATAATACATCAATTCATAAAGTAAATATAAGAGAGCAATCATAAATACCCTAAATATTGGGGGATAGAGAGTGTATTTTCAGCTACAGTCGTTTAGTTGGTTGTATTTCCATCCTATTTTAAATTCAAAAGTATAGATTTTGAAAATACCTTATCTCTCACGTACGCAGTACAAGACATCTTCATGATTCTACCATTTTTTGTCGTAAAAGCAACAAAATAAAGTACGAATTTGGAAAAAAATATTTTATGTGGCTATGCAGTCAGAGGAATGTATACACCGAATTCCATGATTCTATCAGCGGCCATTTTGTTGGTACCATTTTTATCCCCTTTTTCCAATTTTGCCCCCTCAAGAGTACGACTATCTAAAATCTCTTTATTTTACGTATCTACACAATTAGAGGGATGTACATACTGAATTTCATCATTCTAGCTGTATTCGTTTAGTTGGTACTATTTTTATCCCCTGTAGCCATTGTATCCCTTGAAAGTACGAATTTGGAAAAAAACGTTTTATTTTTCGTGGCTACGCAGTCAGAGTAATGTCTACTCCGAATTTCATGATTCTAGCTGCTGTCATTTGGTAGGTACTATTTTTATCCCCTTTTTCCATTTGAACCCCAAAAAGTACGAATTGTGGAAAGTTCTTTTATTTTACGTGTCTACGCAATCAGAGGAATGTATATATCAAATTTCATTATTCTAGGTGCAGCCGTTAGGTTGGTACTATTTTTATCCCTCTATCCCCATTTAACCCCTTTAAAGTACGAATTTAGAAAAAATACTTTTGTATTATGTATCTACTCTATTAGAGGAATGTACACGCCAAATTTCGTGTTTCTATCTGTTGTCGTTTGATAGGTACCATTTTTATCCCTTTTTGTCCCATTTCGCCCCCTACAAATAAAAATCACTCTTTGGTGCCCTTTTATGCTATAAAGGCAATGCGCATTGGAAATATCAAGTAAATACAAGCTAATATGTTCAAAAAACATGCTGAAATACTCTAAATATTAGGGGTATTTTCAGTCCTTGTGAGGGGAAAATTTTTCCCTCTGGGCCGATTTCGTCCAGTTTCAATCCCAACCGATCTACAACCATAAGACACATTTAGGAAAAGTTTGAACCTTCTAGCTCATTTCGTTCGGCCGCTATCGTGCTTTCAACAGACAGACAGACAGACGGACAGACGGACAGACGGACATGGCTATATCGTCTTAGAATTTTACCACGACCCAGAATATATATACTTTATGGGGTCTCCGACGAATATTTCAAGGTGTTACAAACGGAATGACAAAGTGAATATACCCCCATCCTGGAGGTGGAGGGTATAATTAAAACCTTTACCACTGCTATATTGGTGCTTGAAATACTCCATGTAACTAGTGATGGCAATGTGTTTACTCTAAAAGTGTAATGTGAAACAGAAGTCATCCAAAATTACATTGATTGATTGATTGATTGATTGTCTCCCTCGTCACTTTTTATACTTATTATTTGTAAACGTCTTTAGCATAATTTTGATCGATCGAAGATAGGGAGGATAATTGCACAATCTACACATCGGAATTGTCCCGCTTCATTAAAATCGAACTGGCACTTTTGAATTTCTTTTGCATATTTATTTTAATTTTTCTGAATTCTTCCACTGTGACTCGTTTTTATACGATTCTTCTATTTGAGTCACTGTGCAGTAGTGGGTATTTTTGTGGGCAAAAATACAATTGAATGTGGATTTTAATTATCTTTTTGCGTTTGAATTTATTGTACTAAATATTTTTCTCGTTCAATATCTTTGAATCCTTCAATCTTTGTTAAAGAAATCTAATTTTTATCGAAATTTATTGTTTCTTCTGCCTACATACATACATATTTATAAAGATTTTCTAAATTTAAAATTTCTCTGATTTCTTTATTTGCCAATTTCACTGTTGCTTGCGAACACATAATGACTCAATATATTCCCAGTTTGGTTTTTTTTGATCAGTTTTATTTTTGCAAAAAAATCTATTTTCAAGACATTTTTAGCATCAAATGGTGTTTTTCTGTTTTTGTTTTTTTTTTGTTTTCGTTTTTATTGTTTAAATTGTAAAGTGTGAAGCGAAATGTGTACCATAAAAATACTCTGGCGAAGTGTGAGGTGAACACGTGAATAAATAAAATCCCGAGCGTATGAAATGTTTATGTTTTCAAAGCACTCTACAAGCCATATATAATGTACATTAGGGTGATCTTTTCCCCCTAATATTTTCTATGAAATCAGATAAATTACAAAAAAGAGAGAATGACAACTGAACGAAATAATATTTTTGTTGTACGGTGTTAGATGCTGTCGGTTCTTTATTGTCTACACACTCTGTTGTTGTTGTTGCTTCATTCTCATTTGAATTTGAGATCGATTTAAATAAATTTTCCAAAAAATACGTTGTTTATTAAATGAATGATTAGTTTCATATTTCAAGTGACACTCACTTAAATTTCCGTTTTAAATTTTGAAAAAAAAAATCATCTGCATTTAAATTGGTTTATTGTTGGCATGTGCACATTTGAAGCGAACAAAAAATCAAGTATGGAAAGGCTAGAGTCGATATGACTACCACTCTTCATCATGATCATTCCAACATACTGACAGCTGCAGTGTGATCCACGTGCATTAAGTTTTTAGGCACAACGGGTCACTGAGAAGCTGTCCAGCCTGAGTTATCTCGCACAGAGATCCTTGTTATGGGATCACTCTGGGCATTGCCACGTTTAGGTGGAAGGTACGAGCAAATAGTGGGTTTTTGTGCATGTGAATCTATCGTGAATTCTCTTCACTCCGAATGCGTCAATTTCGCTTATTGACATATCCATTGAGCCAAAAATGAGCTTCATCACTGAACAGAATATTGCGATTTTCACAATTTACAAGCGTTCATTCATGATAAACAATAGGGTTGTTTCTCTTTTAGACTGGATAACGAAGTTACGATAACAAAAACCTATATAAAAAGTTAAAATTTCACTCGAAATAAAAAAACATCTTTTTCAAAATCATCGACAACAGCAATATCAATGTGTGTATAAAAACAAATTTTGCAAAAATAATTTTATGTTTAAAATTTTGGACTTTGCCTGGATAATTATCCAGTGTAATTCAATTTTTGGTTATCGAGGCAAAATGCAAAAAATTAAATTATAATGGCTACAAATATGGCGAATTTTACTTTCACATGGAAGCAGTGGTTTATGAACAGTACTCTACAAATTGAGAAAAAATTGATTTTCGAAAAAATATCTTTTGTTGACACGAAAAATTCCATAAAAATTTAAAAAAATTAAAAAAATATATATTTTTGTTTTTGAATAACTAATAAAAAAAGTTCTGTGAATAAATGTAGAAGCTATGGCCCTCTTTGTAGACACAAAGGAAATAAAAAGTCATGCTTCATATATTAGATAACAGACTATTTTGTTTTAACAAAGGAAGAGCTATTTAAAGAAAATCAATGGTTAAATGAGAAGTTACGACCCTTATTGTAAAGATATCGTATGCCATTTTTATGAAGTTTTTGTTTAATTAAATAATGTTTATTTAAATAATATATTAAATTAAATAATAATAATGAATTAAATACTCATCCATAGATTTTCTTCATATAGAGCCTGTTTTATTCGTTAAGTTGCCAGTTATTAAAAGTAAATTATATAAATATTTTGTTGTCTAATTTGTAAAGGATAATCATTTTTTAAATCATTTGCGTCTAGAAAGAGGGCCATAATGTTAGCTAATAAGAAATGTAATATTTATTTTTTGAATTTTTTTCGTATATTTTATATGGGTGATTCCACGAAAAGTGACCTTTTTTCGACAGAATTTCAAAATCAATTTATAATTAAAAAAAAAATACCGATAACATTTGTAATGTTTATACTTCTCATAATAAACATAATGAAAACAATAGGTCTGATCATTTCCTTTTCCTTATATAGGCTGGTGTCGTAACAAAAATTCCGTAAAAATGTCACATCCGTTACAATTTAAATATCCTATATTTCCTATATGAATAAAGAGATGTCGGTAATCTATACCTTAGATGAATGTGTATGCATTACTATTTTGATTAGCAAAAATCAATAAAGTCATGTAATGAAAAAACTACAGAAATCAAGAAGATAAGTAAAACCTCAAAATTTTCTTCAAAGCTAAGGTCACGCTCTAATTTGTGGTATATCTCCGATATTTAAAACGCGAAGAAATATGTATATTTTTAATAATATTCCGATTAACCTGAAGTTTTCAATTGGCAGTATAGTCAACGAATGTGGGAGATATTTAAATATATTTAAGCAATCGTGTCACACCCGATTCAATGGAATCGCCAATATGAATTTGTTCATGCCAAAAAAAAATCGGAAACAAATATTTTTTCTCATTTTTTTGGGAGACTTTTCCTAAATTACTTTTTGCCTTCGGCGAAAATTGGAATATATTTTTTTAATTTGTCTATAATTTTTTTTAATACCCAAAATAAGAAAAAAATTGGTCAGCATGTTATCGATAACTCACTCAGTTATCGAGTTATCTCACGTTAAAGTTTGAAAACATCGATTTTTCTCTCATTGCGATGGACTCAAAATCGAAAATTAGAAAAATAATCAAAAAATTCGATAACTGCATTAGTAATCAATATCCTTTATAGTTATCGATTGTGGAAATTGTATACAAATTGAGTATTTTTATTTAAAGTTAAATTTCAAATTAATTCGTTCGTTTGTGAGAATCATCTCCTTATAGAGGCCGGGTTTGATGTTGAAAAGTCGCTGCGAAGCCACTTGAAAAGACTTTTGACATGGTCGAAATCATGATCGTGGTAGTCTGCAGCCAAGTAATAAATGTCACCATGCCATTTGTAAATAAATTTGCATTCTAATAAATATAGAAGCAAAATGGTCTCGAGCCAGGACAATATCCCAGTTCAAATTTGATTACAGACCAAAAAAATACCAACGAAAAAACTTAAAAAAAAAATTACAAATAAATTCAATAAGAAAAGTAATTATTACGTGAGCTTCCAAGAAAACTAAAAAGGAAAAA